>PVJO010002373.1:0-145490 GCA_004026905.1 Hystrix cristata | reverse complement strand
AAAAAAAAAAATGATTACAACCAGTCATGGTGGGGCATGCCTGTAATCCTGTCACTTGGGAGGCTGAAGTAGGAGGATGGCTGCGAGTTCAAGGCCAGCCTGGGCTACATGGTGAGTTCAAGGCCAGCCTGGGCTACATGGTGAGTTCAAGGCCAGCCTGGGCTACATGGTGAGTTCAAGGCCAGCCTGAACTACAAAGTGAGACCCTGTCTCAAAAAGCAAACAAACAAGAACAAACAAAAAAAGAATACAAATATATAAACATAAAATTAGGTACTAAGCTGGATATTTATTTGTAATGGAAAAACACACAGCAAATTAGCAGAGGTCTAAAGAGTTAGATCTCTTTCTTCTGAGATAGCTCTCTAATTTACCAGAAATCCATAACCACGGGACATGTCCCTTATTTCATCTTTGTCTGTCCTCAGCACCTACAGTTTCCACCTGTAGCCAGCACATACTGACCTTTGAGGGTCTGCTCCTTAAACTTCATGGATTCCCAGTAAAAATGCTTCTGCCTCAGGTGTATCAGTCATTGCCTTACTGCTGAATATCCTAAGCCCCATATAAGAGGTAAAATCATGTGCAGAAGTGAAAAAAAAAAGCAGGTAAATACATATTTTGACGTTTCCTTTAGAAGGTACGGAAATTTTTACCTTTGATTTTTTTCATTTTTATAATTGTCATACAGTAAAACTGACTACAGGGAGCACAATTTTGAGCATTTTAACACCCTCACGTAGAGCGGTATTTGTGTAACTGTTATCACAGTTAAGATACAGAGTAGATCTATCCCTCCCAAAAAATCCTTATGCAAAAGTATGCAGCTTTTAAAGCAATGTTGAGAAAGGTAATTTTGTAACCCGCAGCATTCGTTATTGTGGAGTTCTTCATTTCCTCCTAACTCAGAGCCTGTGGAGGTGCTACTACAACACGGACCCATGAGACAAACAGCTGGCCCGCCTCACAGGCAGATGGACAGGCTCATTCCCGGATTCTCTCTGCCGCTTTGCCAAAGTTCAGCCAGGGTTAGAAGACGGGATCTGCGGCTGCTATGTTGCCTGAGACCAGCAGGCCGTGGATAAAATGTGCTGCCACAAGCTGGAGGTCGGCCTGATAAAGTGGCTGAATTTCCACAGGGACCGCTCCGGCCTCAGAGAACTGCTTGGGGTGACTGCTTGTCAGCAGCCTGGGTTGGCACTCACAGATTAAAGTGAGGCCACAGGGTCACGCCTGTGTCCTGGGGAGTCGCTGTCCACTCCCGCTCCCCCTTTCCTTCCTGGCCAGCGGACTCCTACCACCGGCCACTCGGAGGTGTGGAAGGTTGGATGGTTGAAAGAGAAGATGAATCATTGGAATAAAAAAATGAGACTGAAGTTTTAAGAAAACAAGACAGAGTTTTCAAACCAAAATGAATTTCCTACAAATAAAAGACTATGTGGTTAGATGGGAGGCGCCACCCAGCAGAGTCTGCGGAAATCAAGAGGAAAATATGTCATTACTGAGATTCTTCAGTTTGCCAGGTATATGTCCATCATTCTGGTCCCATCCTTAGTTGCCAACAAGATAGAAGACAATTTCTAATAAAATCACAGCTTCAGAAAAAGGCCATAAAGGACTATAGAAAAATATATTGTAGTAAGATCTTTTGACTGAGGAAAATCACATTTGGAACATCACTTGAAGTTCAGAGGTACAAAGGACGTATGACATCCCATGCCGAATAGTTGGAGGGCAAAGCCACAGTTCATGAAAAAAAGCAAACTTTTTTCTGGTTCCGAGGTGGCAGATGACTCTTGTTTATTGTGTAGAGGGGTTTCCACAGCTACCTTTACAGGAAATGCAAAGACACGTGACTTTGGTGAAAGATCCAGTAAACGGCAGTCCTGAAAGCACTAGGCTACAGGAACGTGTCCTTCCCGGACTAATCCTCCAGCACACCTGGGGCTTGTTTCTGGCTCAACAATAATGATATTTTCCTCACGAAGAAGCTTATAAGCACTAAGCAGGGCTTCCTCTCACTAATCCCCAAAACATCTCTGGAGCAAAAACAGGAGACCGAGAGAGTAGACTCCTACTGATTAAGGCAACATTTAACAGAATGACTTGGGTTCACTCCCCTGTCCGCTTCTACCACCGCAAATCTGAAGGGAGCAAAATCCCCATAGGAAAAAGCAAGCTTTACAAATCATAATAGTCTCAGGAAATGAGGGGCAAGAGGGCACAGCACAAATGTCAGTGTAGGAATGCTACTGAGTGTCTGTCTGCCAACTCCTACCAGCCACAACAGGCAGGGAGCTGAGTGTCGTGAGGAATGAAGACACGTAGCACCTGCTGCCACTCTTTTGGGGGCTGGTTGCCATGGGAACCTGCCACTTAGCTTAAATGCTGTGCATCCTCAGCAGTCACATCTTTATGTTCTCCTGGGTGGAAATACTAGAAAGAAGATAGAATGAAGGTGGAGGAGGATCAGCAAATAGACCACTGGAAGATTAAGCAAGATGTCCCTTACTGCAGTAAAGGTCTCAAGAAAGATGGAAGATGGGTGGGCTCTAGACATAGGCCCTGTAGTATTTCCTGCATTTCATTCGTTCAACACTCATCCTTAAATTAATTTTATACTCCAGGTACTATGCTGGGTATTAGAGTTGTAAAGATGAGTTAAGTCACCACCCCTGTGTTCAGGGACCTCACTATTCACATGGGAGATACAACGTGTGCACACTCTTCCTCAATTAACCATAATATAATTTTAAAAATGCACATATAGATGTACATACAAAACACCATGGACCTGAAAAATCAAGGGTAATTAGCGTTGGGCGTAGGAGATAAGAAGAGAAAGCTGTGCGGAAAGATTACTTGAGTGGAGTTTCTTTTTGGGGGAGTTGCTGGGGATCAAATTCAGGGCCTCGTGCTGGTTAGCAAGGACTTTACCACTTGAACTAAATCCCCAGCCCCATGAGTGGGGGGTTCTTGAAGGAGTTTGTTACATAGACAAAAGGGGGCTATTGTCCAGTAGGGTATAACATAAGCACATGTGCTATATTCCACCTGTAATGTATTAAAAAAACCACCACTGACAGTCACACATCATGCTCAGCTACTGTTCTATGTGCTTTTATGTATTATCTCCATTCTCACGATAACTTCATGGAGTAGGGCTAGCTACGTCACTTTACAGATAGGGATACTGAGGCATAGAGAGGTAAACTAACTTGCTAAAGGTCCCACTGGTATTTGATGGCAGAACCAGGCTTCTGTGATAGTTCCAAATATCACACTTTTAGTCTGAACATTATGCTCATCGCATTGCTCTGGGAAGATCAAGTAATCGAATACACAGGAAAAAAGGAGAAATAAGAGTTAAGGATTCTAGGAAACAAAGTCAGGGTGGATTATGATCTTCTCAAGCACAGTTTTTTCCTTCTTTCCTTCTTCTTCATTTTTTGTATTGGGATTGAATCCAGGGCCTTCAAACTGAGCTACATGCCCAGCCCTTATTATTATTATTATTATTGTTATTATTATTGTTATTATTTTGAGATAGACTTTCACTAAGTTGCTTAGGCTGGTCCCAAACTTGTGATCCTCCTGCCTCAGCCCCAGAGTACTAGAATTACAAGCATGTACCAGCATTCCTGTCTTCAAATACAAATCTGTTTCAAATGTAAATTTTTATTAGTACATATTGGGAGTGTGAAATGATTACATTCATTTGGGGAGTTGGCGAATATGCATAACACATCTTAAATCTTCTTATGTTCCCTTCCTCTCCTCTTCTTCCCCTCTCCTTCTGTCCCTTGGTCCTCTTTCCATTTGCAATACATCTATCTCCCTGTTCTTTATTATTTATCTTTTATTATCTATCTTTTATTATATCATCTATCTTTTATTTTATCTATCATTTTATCTTTTATTATCTATCTTTAATTTATTTATATTTTTTGTTTCTCATACCAGGCAATATTTAAGAATGTGTGTCTGATTTATTTCACTTAAAATTATAGTCTCAAGATGCACCATTTTTCTACAAATGACTCAAATTTATCTTTCTATATAACAGAGTAGTACTCCATTGTGCATATTGCTACATTGTTAGCTACTCATCTATTGATAGATATATAGTTTGCTTCCAAGATTTTCCCAAATACTGTTGTTAAAAGTTTTTGGGAGGGGCTTGGGGTTGAGCTCAGTGGTTAGAGTAGTTGCTTCGCAAGCACAAGGCCTTGAGTTAGATTCCCAGCACCAAAAAAAAAAAAAAAAGTATTTTTGGTTATGAAAAGCCTCATAGTTTTTAAACTGTAAAGGACTATAAAAAGAATTGTATTATGATTATGATTCTGAGTTTCTCAACCATCCTGGCATTTAGAGTTCTCTGGATCCATGCCCCAAGAGGGCACAACTACTGCTTGAGTTGATGGCACACCTTATTGTCATCCATGTGGTGGTAGTTTTACAAGCATGCAGAATGCAAGCATTGTGGGGCCAGGAAGACTTTGACCCAGATTTCAGAAGAAGGCCTGGGAGACCTGGTACTATGCCCCAGAGAGCACAGTATGTGCAACTCTGAGAGTGAAGTCTAAAGTGCAGTGGAGATCTCTGTAAGAATGGGGAATTTTATGGTTTAGATCTAAAATGGCTCCCCAAAGCCTCAAGTATCAGGAACGTGACTGGATTATGGGGTGGTATCTCTGGCTTGCTGTTAGGAGGCAGGGTCTGATCCAGAACATAGGGCACTGGGGCCGTGGCCCAGAAGGGCTTGCCTCTCTCCCCAGCTCCTCCCTACTCACTTTGCTTCCTGTCCACCATGCAGCTGTCCTCCTCAGTGCCCCTTAGCCCAGTCATCCTGTCTTGGAGCAAGCTGACTATGAGCTGAAACATGAGCTAAAATAAAGCTCTCCTCCTTTAAACTGTGAGCGTCAGGTATTGTTTCTCAGTGACAAGAAAGTGACGGAGATAATTAACTATATTATTAAAAGTTAAAAGCTGCAAACTCCATCAAGCAACAGTTATTGCAGAGTTTGAGTAATAAAAAAGCGGGAGGAAGAAGTAGAGGAGGAGAGGAAAACGAATATTAGCATCTCAGTGCTAAACTGACCTCTTGTATCTGAAAGTTTGCACAAAATTTAGTCCTTAAAGTTTCTAAACAGAGAGAACCAAAAACTCGCTTGAGACTTTTTTCCCCTGGGTAATCATCTGAGAAGAAGCCTCCATTCTGCTTCTTCATCTCGGCATCCATTCTACCTTGTCTTTATCCAAGATCTCACCTAAACAAATTTCTCTGTTTTCCATCACAATTGTATTCTATGAAGATAGGTGTTCCTGTATTCCCCAATTTGAACAGATAGAAACTAATGATTTCCAAACTTGTAATGCTACTATGTTGTCTCCAGGATGCTCAAAAGAAATGAGCCTGATGAGTCTATTCTGTTTTGCAAAAACCACGAGTTTTTGTTTCAAAGCACAGCTGTAATGCTACCACAGAAACTGATGCCTTGGCTATGTGCCTACAGCTGCCTGAAGTGCAACATCATAGTTTATTCAAACATTGTAGTATTGAGCACCTCAAAAATGCATATTTTCAATGCAATTTGCAAACTTTAAGACAACCTCACCAGTATAATTCTTGTATATAACTAGTTTATAATGGCAGCCTGTCGGGTAGAAGGATATGGGAACTTCTTAAATGGGTGCAAGGGAGAACGGTCTCCTTGATATTGCTCCCTTGGGTGTGCCATCCCTCCTTCGACAAATGTCAGGATTTCCTCTAGAATTATAAGGAATCAAAGATTTTAGCTAACTCTAAAAAAGCACTAGAGGATTTATTTAACAAGTTAGTATAGAATTTAAATCTGTCAAAATAGAGGTAATTGAAAATCCTTGGTAGGCCATAGTGCAAGTGTAAATTTGCCCACTTCAAGACATGGCATTTTCCAGACATTATCTCATAATTTACTCTCAACCTGAGGAGAGAGGACGGTTCTGGTAAGTTATGACTATTTCTTGTCCTTGGATGGAATGAGAAAGTATGACTGATACCAGAAAGCCTAGCTTTTGAAAAGAGCAGTAGGATTATTAAAAACACCAAGAATCACTCGACTAAGTTGAATGCAAGCACAAAGCAGCAGTTATGAGCCCACAGGTGCCTCCGAGACGAGACAGTGGGAGTCAGTCTTCTCTGGAGCAGAGCATCAAGTGATGCCTGTGAGGCTGCCAAGACACATTATGGGGAGCTTCACAGAGAGCGCTGACCCTCCAGAGGCAGCTCGAGGGTGGTCCAGGGTGGCTGACCCTCCCTGAGGCTGCAGCTGCCCGTAAGATGATGATGGGAGGGTCAGCTACCTTCCAGTGTCTTCAAAGGCCTCTGGAACCCAGCCAGGGTGCTCTGCACAGGTGTGCACATAGTGTTGTTCTGATCCACAGCCAGAACATGAGCAGTCCACCAGCAGCAAACAGATGGGAGAGCACTATGATCTCCACAGATAAGTATGCGCTCCACCACTAATATTTACTTAGGGTTTTTTGGTTTGTTTGGCTGGCTTTGGTTTTTTGAGATGAGTCTCAGTATGTAATCCAGGCTGGCCTTGAACCCATGATCCTTCTGCTTTAGCCTCCTGAGTGCTGGGATTTATTTATGGTTTAATTCTACCAATTAGCAAAAAGATTTTCTAAAAAATAGAGGAAACAATATAGGAGGTGGTTAAGAGTAGTTAAGAACCAGACTGCTTGCCTAGCAAGCCCAAGGCCCTGAGATCTATCCCCAGCACCACCTCCTCCCCCCAAAAAAATCAGACTGCCTGAGTCTAAAGCCAGGCTCTGTGACTTCTTGTCTTTATAATCATGGGCAAGTAATGATTCTAAGCCTCAATTTCTCATCTGTAAAATCCTGATTACAGAGTTCTTATGAGGAGTAAATAAGATCATGGATGCAAAGAACTTAGTACAGTAAATGGGACTTCTTATCGTTGTAGTAATGAAACACATCTGTAAAAGCAAAACTTTTATGGAAAATTAAAATTGAATATGAAAGGTAAGGGAGGCTGATAAATGATATTTATGACGTTAGCCCCAATTAAGCAAATATGGTTTCATTGGGCATTAATTTTATGTCTGAGTTTCCAGAACTCTAAGGAAACAAGGGAATCATAATAGGCAAAATTATTCTTGTTCCATTTCATAAGTCTAACATGAATACATAGGTCATTCTTACTAAACATTTGTGGAACACAGGAATAAATGTTGCTCAATATAGTACCCTCAGACAGGTATCTTGCTCTTTTTTTTTTTTGGTATCTTGCTCTTTTACTTCCCTCTTATTTTTTCAACCTTAACCTTAAGCCGTTTTGAAAGTTAATAAAAAGTCATTCTGTTTATGAATTTTGTGATGAGAATCACACACTCCCCCTCTGCAAGACTCTATTCCAAAATTTTAAAAAAAGAGCATGGCAGGGGCGCAGATATATAACTCAGTGGTAGAGCACCACTGGGTTCAATTCCCAGTACTCAAAAAAAAAAAAAAAAACTAGATCTTCAAAATTGTTGTAATTTTGTCTTTTGACACAATGTAACAAATTATGGAAAACTTAGTGGTTTAAAGCAATATAAATTTATTCTTACAGTTTTAGAGATCAGAAGTCTGAAATGAGTCTAAGAGGGCTAAAAATCAAAGGGTTGGCATTGCTATATTCCTCGTGGAGTATCCAGGAGAAAGTCCATTGCCTGTCTTTCCCGCCTTCCACAGGCCACCTGCACTCCTTGGCTTGTGGCTACTTGTTCCATCTTTAATGGGCATCATTCTACCCCTTGCTGACACCTTCGCATCTTTTCTACTGCTGAATCACCTGCTTTCCTCTTGATTCTTATAATTATGTGGAGTCTACCTGGGCAATCCAGAGTACGGTAATCTTCCACCTCAAGATCCTTAATTATGCCTTCCAAGTCTCCTTGGCCATGTTAGGAAACATATTTACAGGTGTCAGGGATTAGAATATGGGTATTTTTTAAAGCCATGATTCTGTCCACCCTATGTATCTAACAACAGAGTCCCAACACATGAAGTAAAACCTGGTAGAATTAAAGGGAAAAATAGATAATTCAAAAATGAAACTTAGAGACTGCAAGGCCCATTTTCACCAATGGACAGAAAAATCAGGAAGAAGATCAACAAAGAGATAGAAAACTAAAATAACATTATAAACCTAACAATAGAACACCCTGACAAATGCAGAATATATGTTCTTCTCAAGTATAAATGGAATCTTCTCTAGGATAGATCATATGCTAAGCCATAGAACAAACCTCAATAAATTTAAAAATTTATACTGAAATAGTATAGTCTGCTCTCTAATCACAGAAGAATTAGAAATTAATAAAGGAAAGATAGGGAATACACAAATATATAGAAATTAAATAATGTATGCCCAGATAACCAATAGGTCAGAGGTGTAATCAAAGGAGAAATTAAGAAAAACTGAGAAAAAAGAAAGCAAAAATAAGATGTATGAATGTAATTAAAATAGTGCACCAAGAGAAATTTATAGATGTAGGTGCCTATATTAACAAAGAAAGATTTGAAATCAACAACCTACATTTCCACCTCAAGAAGCTAGAAAAAGAAGAGCAAATTAAACCCAAAACAAAAAGAAGAAAAGAAATAAAGATTACAAGAAAAAGAGAGTGGGGCTGGGGATTTAGCTCAGTGATTAGAGTGCTTGCCTTGCAAGCACAAGGGCCTGAGTTCAATCCTCGGCACCACCAAAAAAAAAAAAAAGAGCATAAAAAACAGTAGAGGAAAAATTAACAAAACCAGAGGTTGGTTCTTTGAAATGGTCAACAAATTTGACAAATTCTCTGCTCAACTAGCCAAAAGATAGAAAATTCAAGTTATCAAGACTGGGAACGAAAGAGAAGACAACCACTAACTTTATAGGAATTTTAAAAAATATTAAAAATTACTATGCCAACAAAGCAGGTGACTTAGATAAAATAGACAATTTTCAACAGAGATAAATGACAAAATCTGCCTCAAAAGGAAATGGAAAATCAAACACTTCACATTGTCCTGCCCTCCTTGTCTATAGTCAATGTGCTCTCGATGTAGATGAATTACTTTCTTCTCTCCAGATTTTCATTACTAACTTTCCGGCTCCTTATGTCTGGTAGACATTTTTCCACCTGCTTTCTGGCCATGCTGCTGGGAATTTGTCTCAGGACCAGTCCTTTCAGTTTTGGGCCAGGAGCTGAAAAAAACCTGTATTTCAGAAACTTGCTGGTCTCAGAAGTTTGACTCGATAATCGGTAACAACTCAAATGTTCACCTGGGAGAAAACAGTCACATGGTCTGTACAAAGAGACACAGCGGGGTGTTTCAAAAAAAGATGAAAAAGCTCTTGATATATAGACATAGATAGATTTAAAAAAACAATGTTACATTTCACAGAAGCAGGGTACAGCTACCTTTACTGTACAAAAAAGGAAAAAATAATGTGTGTTTTATTTTATGTACATGCAACAAAATTTTGGAAAAAAATAAAGTAATGACAGTCATTTTCTTATTTCAGGGAAAAGGAAGGAATTGGGCAGATGGGCTGCTGTAAGTGTGGATCTTAAATTTTTTCAAAGGGCTATGAATGAAGGAGTTGCTTCCCAGCCTGGATGTTGTTGGAGGGAGTGGAGTCTTTAGAAGGTGATGCCTATGCAGAGGAATTTAGGTCATTGGGAGTGTACCCTTGAAGGGGCCACTGGGATCCCGGCCCCCGTCTTTTCTCTTTCTTGCCCTGAGGTCAGCATTTCGCTCCACCAGACACTCCAGCCGTGAAGAACTCCCTTGCTGCAGGCCCAAAAGTAGTGAGACTGATTGAGCATGGACTGAAACCTCCAAACTGTAAGCCAAAATAAACTTTTTCTCTTACTAGGTTGATTATCTCAGATATTTGTTACAGTAATGGAGAGCTAAATAACATATGGGCACAGTCGTGAAACAGACTTTTCTTGTAATACTTTCTACATTTTTGAATTTTGAACAGTATTTAATATATTTCTATTTAAAGATTAAGTAGGCAGTTTAATATTTTGAAATTGATTATGTGTAGAAGGCTTTGGCTAACACATAGCTTTGCTTTCAATGAATTTCTAATCTAGTTGATAAGGCAAAAGGCATAACAGCCATCATGGCATAGCGATAAATATATCATCTCACAGATATACCACATTTCACCAAATCAAAACACTACTAACTTTAAATCATAGAATTATATGGTATGCTACTAGGAACAAAAAGAACAGGCCAATTACATTATGGTAGAATGCTTCCTTTTATTTAGAATTATCATCTTATGCTTATTGAAAAATCATTCTGTAAGATCTTTTATAGAAACTCTATTTATATAGAGATTTTTATCATGTGACTTGTATTATGTATCATATTTTACAAGGAAAATTCAAATGAAATAAATTAGGTAAGGAATTCTTAAAGCCTTTTTCTTATTATAGTTTAACTCTCTTGAGTCACTTTTAGGCACAAGATCACCAACGTCCATGCTTTACACACGGGATTGTCTGTTTTGCTGTCAAAAGCATTTGGGATACAGCATTTCTTGAATGTTCCACTAATGGTTCCAGGACTTTCTTCTATGTTGCTGAAAACTTACCTCCAAACTTCGATGTCCGGGCAAATACACCCTGTATCATGACTGTTACACATCCAGCAGTAATTGTAAAATGAATTCAAGTTCCAAATATATTGAAATGTGAAAAATAAATGCTTTTTATACTTGCTTAAATGTAGGAGATGAGCAATTCCAAGATGGAAATGCTCCCTGTGGTATGGTAGAGGACTTCTAAATGAGGCAAAATTGAAGACAGGCTTTAAAGAATCAGAAGAATTTTGGAGACAGAGATAAGCAAGTGGTATGACTCTTCTAAGAAAAACTTCCTGACCAGGAAAAGAGAACCAGGTGGCTCGGAGGGCAGGGCTTGTGAAAGGAACAACAGAGGGAAGCACAGGCAGAGGGCCTGGGACCGCAGGGCAGCGCCCTTATGGGCAGACGCAGAGGTTCCGACCCCATCCTGGAGAAGCGGGGCATTAGCATGCCGCCGACAGTGTGACACTGGCATTTGGGAGAGCTGGCAAGACTGAGATTTGCCAAACGCAGCCCATGGAGAGAGATCTTAGCAACTCAGAGAGACCTTGTTTCAAAACAAAAGGCCCTGTATTCAATCCCTAGTACTGCAAAATAAATAATAAATAAGAGCTCCAGAAACAAACATGCTAAAGGTGGTGGGAATAAGCAGCATAAAAATAATACAGATAAAGAAATGGAATTTAAGAGACAACATAGTACACTTGGATTAGAAACTGGATTCATGATTTTCTGAGCAGGGCTCTTTCTGATAGAGCATTACAGCTGAGAGCAGAAGAGCCGGTTCTAAGGAGGCTGGAATTGCAGTCAGCAATGTAGGAGGACGCAGAGTAGGCAGGAAGCATGAGCCCAGGGCAGCCACTGCTTGGTTAGTATAAATTCTTGATGACCTTTAAATATCTGGTTTGAAGAGTGGTCTGGTAGGAACTGCACTATGAAAAAATTAAAGAAAATTAAGAAAGAGTAGTTTTTTGCAATTACAAAAGCTTGCACTTTTCCAATGTTTCCTTCCAAAAAGCTCATATTTAACAATGGACCTTGTAAATTCAATACTGTTATTTCTTGGAAATCCTTCAAAATAATGGGGCATATTGTCCCTTGAACAAGACGAAAATAATTTTCCAGTGCAGTCACACAAACTTTCAGATTTAGGCTTTCAATGCTTCTGTGAAGAAACCATTCTTACAAATAATAACGGACTTAGAAAGACCTTAATCAATAATAGCCTTGTCTATGGGTTTCCAGATTGCCTCTCTATGGAATTTTATTCTTTGCAAAGGTTATTTATTATCAAATACTGCTTTCTTGAATCTGTAAAACTAAACATACTATATTTTAGTGCCTGGAGGGTTTTTTTTTTTTTTTTAGGCTGATGTGAAATCACATTTATCAGAAGAAAATTATGTTTCTTGGCTGGCCACTATGGGCTCCACAATAAATTACTTAACATCTTGGGGTGATGGTTTTATTTTAAGAATAACATCACTAACAAATTCAGGGAATTCAAATTAAAGCAATGAGATGGCATTTCATAAGGGCAAATACAGAGTCCACCAAAAAAATGTATGCACACTTCAGGAAAAGAAAATTAGTATGATTTTTTTAAACAGATGGTGTTACCCTCTTAGGCTAGACCCTAAAAGATGTCATATACCACAGAAAACTTACTACACTGCTGACCTCAGAGAAGAAATTGAAAATGTGTGTGCAGCAACCTCAAAGACCAAGGCTACCCAAGCAGCAGTTTGCCGTACCAATAAATGCCTGCAATCTCGTGGCTACCACTTTGCGCATCTCTTGTAATTGTAGAGGGCAAAGGTAACTTGTATTAATTTCATGATGTCTTGATAAATTTCGTATTAAAATATTTATATGATTTTTTTTTACTGAAGTATGTATACATTTTTTGGTGGACTCTATATATTTGTGTAACAAAAATGTAATATTATTCAGATAATTATGACTGTGGTAGTAGAATACATTACTACAATTAGTATTTATGGGTGTTCACTAATATCTATTTAAAATTAAAAAGGAATATCCCTTATAATTTAGAAGTTCCTCTTTTTAATAGCCACTTCCTTATGGTTTCATCTAGATGTCCCCCAAAATCTCTCTATGCTTGTAGGTGGGATTTGTGGAAACTGACTGAACTATGGGGCCATTGCAGCTCAGTTGTTATTAGAAGGGAAGTTTTGGTTGGAAGAGGTGGGTCATAGTAGGCCTGACCTGAAAGGACTCTGTCTCTTTCTGCTTCCTCCCTTGACTCTCTGCTTCTCTTCTGTTTCTCTGGTTCCTCGATATCAACAGCTTCTCCTCTGCCATGACTTCCTCCCTGAGGGTCCTCCAACTATAGAATGAAGTGAGAATCAAAATGAACTTCTCCTCCTTTAATTTGTGGGTGTCGGATATTGTGTGTCAGTGACAAGAAAAGTGACTGATACCTGCCTACAGAATAATTCACACACAGAGACAAGAACATATGTCCAAAAATAATAAGGGAAAAACTCAGACTTTATATCCATAAAGTGAGGGCTAATTAGATGTAAATGTAAAAATGTCAATAGATCTACAAGACACAGTATTGAATTTTTAAAGGTAAAGTGTAGATAAATGTGTTTAATATCGCCAATTGTGGAAAAATTCTCTGATAATATGCTAAAGTTTCTATAAATGCATGTGTGTATGTATGTATGTGAGGAGAAGGACACACATCCAAACTGACAACACGATTTACTAAAGGAAAGGTGAAATAGAACACCAGGATAGGGAGTTAGGGGTGGGGGAGACAAAAGGAAAATTTTAGTATTATCTATAATGGCTAATAACTTTAAAGAAAAACAGATGTGTAGCTTATTAACTTTAATTTTTAAAGAAGCTTATTAAAACCACAAGGTCATTCAGAAAATTAAAATTTGTTAGTTTTACATAGGTATGATGGCTTAGTCCACTTTCTGTTGCTAGAATAGAATTCTTGATACTGAGTAATTAATAAAGAAAGGATTTATTCAGTTCACAGTTCTGGAGGCAAAGAATCTCAAGGCTGGAAGGCTACATCTAGGAAGCGCCTCACACTGGTCGTAACATGCCTGATGACACCACACTGCAGAATGTGTGTGAGTGTTAAGCCCGCACTTATAGGAGAGCAGCAAGAGAAAGCTGAGGAAACGGAACGTGATTTATAACAACCGTGCTGCTTCATTCATCTAGTCCTGAGAGAGAGAACGCCTATGAAACCATATCAATCTACTCAGGAGGGTGGAGGGGCCCATGTGGCCCTAAACACCTCTTACAGGCCCCATTCCTCAATCCTGCTACATTGGGAAAAAAAATCCGACAAGAGTCCTGGTGGGGGATAAATGACATTCAAACCATAACACATGGCCTTGGTTACAGATGAACATTAGAAACATTTTTTTGAACATTTGCTTGTACAGAGGATTATATCTGTCACTGTCTGATCTAAATGATAAAGACTTTAAAACACTATGTGAAAAATAAAGATTAAAAACAACAAAAATACAAAACAAACGTAAGATTCCTTTCAACTCTGAAGTAGTCTGGAATGTATGAGTTATATATTACTTCAATTAAAGGCTTGCGTACACTGTCTAGAGAAGCAAACTGTCTCACAGTTTAAAATAACAGACTAGTGCATTTGCCCAGTTTCCAAGACCCTAATGATGCAGATGCTGAGTGTAACCACAGGCATTTTTCAGCGCCAAGTGTTCAGAATGAAAAAGAACATGGCTCATTGCCGAATATACTTGCCAAGTCCCAATTTGCAAGCACAATTCAGCTCGTTTGCACTTTTGTCTTGATCCTGAGTGTTGGTCTATTAAGAAATAGTAGAAGAATGACATTGTTTCTTGGGTGGAGAGAACCATGACCTTGGTTACTCTCACCCTTAGAAACAAAAACATTCCAAATATATTTAAATTGCCATTTTCTGTTGAATTGAACATTCTCCCGTGGTGACCACTTAGGTTCATATGGAGGGCTAGGGTTTGCTCACTGGGATAAGTCCTGAATGCCGTAGTGTTCTCTGTCTCCATAATTTGGTCAAATAACCATTGATAGCTAGAGAGAAAACATTCACCTTTTGCTCTGAATGATTGAGGATTTGCTATTACTCATTGCTCCAGGACTTGAATTAATCATCCAACCTATCTCCTATTAATGAAAAGTAGAAGGTTTCCTGCTGGCTGATATTTGGAGCCTAATATTGAGGGTATGATCGGGAACCTCAAGTATTTATACAAAGACATTATGAAACTCTCAGAAAAGGAGTTAATAGGAGCTATGGCCACAGATTGCTAACGGAAGAGGTAACGGTGGACAACTGTTGTTTTTGCCCACCCAGCATCCATTCCTTTCTTCTGGTGGTAGCACCTCAATTTCCTTTGTAGAGGCACCTGCCCCATGTTGGTTCATCAGAACCAGGGGGATGGAGTCCCCCCACCTGGCTCTAGGAGTGAGCGCCAGACTCATCTGTCCATCAGTGAATCCCGTCCCATGAGTCACACTGATAAATTTATAAAGAATGAGAATCCAGGAAGTTTTGCTACACTGCTGCATACCTTTATACTGATAGAATTGGGTTCTAGATCTCTAGATAGTCCTGTTTATAGAGACTGCTTACCTGGAAAAAAAGCCAGCATTGAAAAGAGCTGGACTGTGGGAAGATGACAGTGTTCCAATGACCTAATTGGAGACCTGAAGTCAGCACTGTGTTTTGAACTTCTGTGTCATTTTAGTTTCAGCTGAAATTTTTGTAGGGTTGTGGCCATTGGAAACCAAAAGAATTTTGACTGATATACCAGTAATACAGTGTATCTCGGTTGTAAGCCAGCCTATCCAGAACTTACCCTGCTACACTGCTTACCTGCATCCTATTTTTTTTTTCAAAGTCTAGTTAAGTTTTTCTTTTATCCCTACAGTTTTCAAGAATCCCACAAGACTTTGTGAATTCTTCCTCATTTAAATTCCTAGAAATTTATCTGTTGTCAATTATTATCCCCTTTTATTTCTAATGTTTTGCACCTCCTCTTTCTTTAGGGGTCACAATAGATCTCAAGATTTAAGGCCCAAGTGTAATTCTTTCCTTTATCTCAGTGCTTTGAGAAGATTAAGGCTTCCCTAAATGTTTGTTGATGACACATATAAAGGGTTGATCTGAGATCCAGTTTTGTAGTCCCATTTCAACTACTCTCAACTCATGCCCAACACATACACACGCCTCAGCAGTGACCTGCCATGTACACACCCCCCCAGACACACACGTGCCGAAGCTGCTGATGCACGGTGAGCTTCTTTTTGTATACTGACTTAAAGACTCTGGTTGGAAGAATACAATTCTAGCAACCAAGTTCCTTAGAATTCAGTAACTAGCTGTGCTACGGTGATAGAACTGTTGTTTCCTCGCCTGACTCCGTTACCATGAAAAGAAATGAGGAGAAAGAGAGCCACGTCGAGGAGCAAGGGGAGCCTAAATGGGTAGCGTCCAGCCAGGGAGGAGCCTGCATGTCAGAGGAAGAAAGCCAGGAGTTCCTGCTGCCGCTCAGGCTCAGGTTGGAGCAGACACACGGCTCTCCCAGGCACGGGCGCTGACGCGAGGTGTACAGCAGAAGTGGACTCGGGGCAGGTGGGAATTTTAACAGCAACGAAAATCTGACTCGGGCGCTGCTCCTCGGGTATGTCCAGCTCTCTGACCTCGGTTTTTCATCACTTTCATGCTGGGAAGCAACGAACTAGCAGAATAAGAGGAGACCCGTGGAGCCAAGTCCTTCCCTTCCTATTCTCCCAGCTTGTCTGGTTGAATGTGGAGGGGTGGAAACACATGCCAGTGTTAGCCAGGCTGAAGCATAAAAACCTTCACCAAAAGAAAAAAATCATGAGTTTGTTTTTGAAAACTTTTGGAGAAAACATTCAGGGGCTCTACAAGTCACTGATGAGGAGGCCGCTCAGCAGCTGTTGCCATGGTGACGAGGACAGCAGTGAGAAAGGCAGAATGGCTCACTTTTCCTGCATGTGCCCTGAGTGCCAGCCCACAGCCACACTCTCTACGTGTGCCTCATTCGGCCCTCCCCGAACTGTGGCTAGGTATGCCCACACTCCGAACTCACAGAGGGGAAACCGAGGCTTGGAGAGGGTGAGTGTTACATACTACACAGCAGCCATGCAGTGGAAATAGTCCTAATACTCAGGATCTTCCAACTCCATCATTTGAACTCCTCTGTGGTTATTCTCTTTGAAAAAAATGGCACCCAGAAAAACAGCTTTTCTCTTTTCTTGCCAGAAAAACTTAGGGAAGATGCACCACAAATAGACCAAAAAAAAAAAAAAAAAGTTCCTTGTTCTTACAATGATCCCAAGTGCCAAAGTGACAATAAACAACTTCAAGTGACTTAACAGATCAACAGAAAGCCCGAGCTTTCAGTGTGCATTCGTTTTGGCTTCTTACTTCCTCAGGTGACACTCACTCTCAGTAACTTGTTGCCATGGATAACTTCTGTATTAAAATAGATGAAGGTAGGACCAGGCATGGTGGCACATGCCTGCAATCCCAGCACTTGGGAGGCTGAGGCAGGAGGATCACAGTAAGTTTGAGGCCAACCTCAGCTGCAGTGAGTTCAAGGCCAGCCTGAACTACATAGTGAGACCATGTCACAAAAAACTAAAGTAAATCAATTAATAAAAACATAAAATAAAATAGATGAAGGTGTGGGACAGGCTCAGCCATGTAGAACTGAGTTCTAAGAAACAGAGTACTTGGAAGAAACAGAATGAAAGAATATCACAATCAAATGACGGATTTGTGTCTGAGGTCCACAGCCCACATAGGATGCAAGTGCGGCTTTGCATGGGAATAGAGCCCAACACAGGGGCAGACATGGAGGCACACACCTGTAACCCCAGCTCTCTGGGAGGGTGATGCAAGAGAATTGAAAGTTTGAACCCAGCCCTGACAACTTAAATATTCTGTCTCAAAATAAAAAAATACATAAAAGGGCCGGGAATGCAGCTTAGTGCAAAGGCCCTGAGTTCAACCTCTTGTAACACACACACACACACACACACACACACACACACACACACACTCATGCACAAATTGGCTCCTTAACAGGAGGGGACAATTCCATCCATCTAGACATATAGATACTTGGTCCCCACAGTTGTTTTTCTTTCAGTTTGTTTTTCTTTAACTCTTTCCACTTCCAGTCGCGGAGAAGAACATGATGCCCTTTACTCCACCGAAGCCGCGCTTAGACACGGTGCAATCCAGGTCGCCTGGGAGCCACTTAAAACATGCTGTGGGAGTGCGAAGCCCCTGCGTGTTCAGAAAGGGAGCCCACGTAACTTCTTTCTCACTCTCTTCCTTTCTGGCTGAGTCCCAGTAGTTTTTAAGAGTAAAGAAATCGGTTTTTAGTAGTATCAGACAACAGTGACAGCTGTCAGACTGGCTGTGGCACAGAAACCGGCATCCCGCTGGGGCCCACCAGAGGCTACCAGTCCCTGGAGTGTGCGCCCCACGCCAGACCGGCCCGTCCCCGGTACTCGGACTCGTCTGCGAGCGGGCTGGACCCGCGAGCTCCTCAGACTAACTGTGCAATCGCTGCAGCACCGGCCTCGTTATCCCCGCGCTGAGCTTGCGAGGGCCCGGCGGGCAGCACACCTCATTTGTCTCCAGGCCTCCGGTTCCCACCTCTTACCTCTCGGCTGTCCCGGCCCCAGACAAGGGACTCTCGACAGGGTAGAGGCAAAGTGCGTCCCCAATCATCATTTCCCTCACTGATGCAGAGTTAAGAACACGGCGACAGAGCATGAGGTTCTCTGAAGGACAATACGTTTCTCCTGATCTTCAGCCTGTTCATTTTCCCCACCAAGAAGGCAAGACCATTTACATTTTAATTTTCAAGAAAATGTTTGGCGTCAGTTTATGGTTCTTCCTTGCTTGACTAGGAGTCCTTGTTTTTCTCTCTGAGAAGACAGAGGTGGCCCAAATCTGCCCCCCAGTGGTCAATAAGAATTTAAGGCACGAAAAAAAAAAAAGACAAATCCCGAGAGAAATAGGGTGATTTTTTTTTGACATTGCCCCATTTCCCAGAATTGATCAGTAAATTGAAATTTTGCCAATACTGCTCAGACTGAACATGCAGGCATGTCTAAAAAAGTTGGTTTTCCTTCATATATATGATTGATGATTGGTGGAGGAAGTAGTATTAAGAAATGTGGAAATCGCTGGGTTCAGAGTCAGCTCCACACGGTGTTGAAGGATCATGTGACTCCGGGTTGCTTTGCTCCTCAGATGTCTCACATATGAAAATGGAATAACGGTGTCTACATCATGGGAGTGTGGTGAGGATCATGTACATTTTATTTTATATTTTATTTTATTTTATTTTTGGGGGGTGCTGGGGATCGAACTCTGGTCCTTGTGCTTGCAAGGCAAGCACTTTAACCACTGAGCCAAATCCCCAGCTCATGTACATTTTAGAACACGTGATTTGTGCTCAGATTGCTCTTCATGGACCCCAGACACCCAGCAGTTTAAGCACCTGGAGTCGGCAGCCCAACCGCCATGGCTAAAATCCATCTCTCCCATTTACTGTGTATGTGACCTAGGGCATACTTTCTGACTCTCTGCCTCAGTTTCCTTACCTGCTACCCAAGGATAACGTATTTGTTTTATAAAGGTGTTAATGAGCAACAAGTGAGTTGATGTTTGTAAAATGATCAGAACAGTATCTGGCCCAAGGCAAACGCTTGTGAGAAATTCATCGTATCACAGTCCAGCTAAGAAGTGTGCACCTATGAAATGTTTAGCAAAGGGTTAGAAGCACAACACTGTTTATAATCAAGCAACGGAATACCAGTAGAAGTAGCTAGGACTTAAGAGCACTTTCTGTGCATTTCCTTATTTTATATTAATAATAGCTCACATGTATCAAGTGTTGCTAATTCCATCTTTGTAACAACCCATCAGATGAAGGCTATTCTTATTCTTGTCCCCTTTTCTACATCCATCATTTCCCTTATTTCCCCTACTTTATTCATTTCCTGGTTTAGATTTCATAATCAATCATTTTAATCACTCGTACCCACACACTGATCTACTCTCTTCCCTACCTCATTTCAGCAGCATACAAACTCCCCGCATGGAGACGTGGTACCCGGCAGTCACCCCAGTGTCTGGGTAGTGCTGCCATACAGTGGATGCTTAGTAAGCACCAGATGAACAAATGAAGGCTTATTTTACAGAAGTGGAAACTGAGACACAGCACTGTGAAGAGCACTTGCCAAAGGCCAACACACTAGTAAGCCACTAAAATGAGATCGAAAGCCCACCCAGTCTGTGCTTTCAATATATAACTCCTGTAGTGTAGGTGCTGTAGGAGTTGAGGAAGATGGAAGCTGCAGAAGGGCTGGAGTGCGTGCTGTGGAAGAGGTAAGGGACTGCGTAGATGAGGACTCCAAGAGAAAGGCAAGAAGGAAGATCTTTAAGAGAAGTCTGTCACAAAATTAAGGCAAAGAGAAGGTGAAAATGAAGGAATAGAGACAGAAGCCTGACTCCAACCACCCAGAATCTTCAGGGACATGGACTCATTGAGTAGGCCTTTAATTTAATCTGATTATGTGAATGGGTTTGTTTTGATACAGTTATCTGGATTCTAACAATTGACATTTAAAGAAAAAAGATTTTCCCTCCAGCGTTTGAAACATAAGTGAGAATTAAAACCTTCTAAAATCTTGATATAGGATTATCTCATCAGATTCAGTTGCCAGTGTAATCAGTCCACCAGAATATAAATTTCTGCCTAAAACTGTTTAAAAATCTTTTTTTTTTTTTTTTTTGGTGGTGCTGGGGATCGAACTCAGGGCCTTGTGCTTCCAAGGCAAGCACTCTAATCACTGAGCTAAATCCCCAGCCCCTGTTTAAAAATCTTTTAACGCGTACATTAAAAAATCCTCCCCTCTCAAGAATATGAAACTTGCTTAAAAAAAAGCTAAGATAGAACAATAGTAGATTAAAATAATAGGCTAAAATTCCCAAATATAAAAACAATCCAAAAAATAAAAAACAAATAATGCGTATTGTTAAAAATTTAAAAGCAACTTTACTCTCATGTACCTGTAAACGCCATTGTAAAATATTAAAATAGTTTTCTAAATTCCAAAAAAGGATCTAAATACTAAAAAGTCCATCTGCCTGGATTAAATTCTCAATGTTTAAGAAATATCCTACAATTTAATCTTTCATAACTTTTCCCAAAGTTATCTAAAATAGCTTACTATGAGAATAAGGACAAACTTTCAATGCATATTCATTCTCCAATTCATTAACTCAGATATGCCAAAGCTCTGTACACATGAAGACAACTGATATTTTTTGCTTCTCAGACTATAAAGGAAGCATGACATTTCGATTAAAAGAAAAAGTGCAGATATTTACCGTAAGATAAAATTCTTCAGGAAGAGAACATTATTACAAAGTTTAGCTTCAAAAAAATCTAAATAAAATGCAGGACCACTATTCCCAAATCACTGAAAGTACATTAAATGTAAAAGACTATATTCTGAGCACATAAAATAGTGTAATTCAAAGATAAATCTATTCTCATAAAAAAGTTCTAGAATCTCTAAGATGATTTTAAAAGGCACAATGAGTTGTGTTCTACTGATAGTAAATGCTGTTAACTGTACTTAAAAAGAGTAGAAAATATTTATTCTTATATTAAGTTAGTTTTTAAATTACATATAAAATTATTGTTAAAGATATCAATATTTTACAAGATAAAATTTAGGTTAAATAAATATGTTAAAAGTTAAAAATCTAACTAGCCTGTCATGCATGATAATGTCACATTATAATACAAGAAATCTATATTCAGTTGGTGAATCTAGTTGATGAGAACATGTGTCCTTGCTTACAGTTTTCAATAGGTTGAAATTGTTTTAAATTATGCTTGAGAGGCTGGGGATTAAGCTCAGTAGTTAAAGCGCTTGCCTAGCAAGGGCAAGGCCCTAAATTCAATCCCTGGCACCAAAAACAAAAACAAAAAACAAAAAAAAATCCCAAACAAACAAAAATAAATAAAATTATGATCGAAGGGGATGTTTATAACCAGAAACATGATAGGTATGCCTGCTTTCACTATTTTTTCTATATTACTCTGGAGGTCTTAGTTAGTGTAAGAGACAGAGTGACAGGAATAGAAAGGGAGAAACTGATGAGCTGCAGAGGCCTGTAATCTCAGCTACTCAGGAGGCTGAGACAGGAAGACTGCAAGTTTGAGGTCAGCCTGGGCAACTGAGTGAAATCCTGTCCTGAAATAAGATAAAAGACGGCTCAGAGTGCAGCTCAGTGGTAGAGGGCCTGCTCAACGCTCTGAGTTCAATCCCCAGTACCAATAATAATAATAGTAATAGACGGCTGGGTATTTAGCTCAGTGATTAGAGTGCTTGCCTTGCAAGCACAAGGGCCTGAGTTCGATCCCCCGCACCACAAATAAATAAATAAATAAATAAATAAATAAATAAATAATAGTAATAGAGTAAAATGACTGGGTATAATTTTGTGAGTCAGTAAAAGCTTCAAAAAGTAATTTAAACACATGTAAGATTTAAAATGGCAGCAAAGACATAAGATATATTTATAAATAAATCTAATAAAAGTTGCAAAACTCATTTAGAGAAAACATTTGAATACTTATGCAAAGAATTTTTAAAATACCTATAACGAAAAACGTACCATTACATTAATTAGTCCCAAATTTACCTATAGATTCAAAGTAAACTCAAAAATGTAATTATCATGTTTTGAAGAAATCAACAAGATGATTGAAATTACTAAGAAGGAAAATAAAGGCCTGATTTGCCAAGACAGCGTTGAAGAAGAAAGAGGAGAGTGACTGCCAGTCCTACTTGACGCGAAGACTTACTAAAACAGTACTAATTACGAAAGCCCAGATTAAAAAGATACACAGAAGTCCTAGTAATATTATTATCCAAGGGTGGAAGAAGGACATTTGATCTCTGAATTCTCCAAGAAGGGCTGCAACACTTATTTCCCCTCCCACATGCTCTTCCAAACTCCAGACACTGTGGTGAACTCCTGCAAGCTTTTGAGGCTCCTTCTCTAGCAGAGTGCAGAGGAGGTAACGCCATCCAGCTTCCAAGGGAAGATGGCTATAGCTCCTGCCTAGTGCTCTGCCCTGGCTCTTTGCTTACTCTTGTGATCCAACTTCCCTGAAAGGCCACACAGGAAGGAAGGGACAGCCTTAGCCCCAATCCTGAAAAAGCGCTGGGCTGGCTGCTGGCACCAACATTTCATCCAGATTAGCGAGCTACCTTAGAAACTCAGTAGATCTCATGTAGCTAAAGCCATGTGTGAACAGACATGACTTTTATCCACAAGACCATGCCTAAAGTTGTGATTTGTGAGCAAAATAAACAATTTGGTGGTGGGAGTGGGGTGAGATAGGGTCTCGCTATGTAGTTCAGGCTGCCTCAAACTCACACTGTGATCCTCCTGCCTCAGCTTCCCTGTGCTGGGATTATAGGTGTGTGCCACCACCCCTGGCTCAACTGTTACTGTTTTAAGGCATTAAATTTTAGTAATTTTAAACAGCGTTTTACATGGACAGCAAGATAATAACTAACTAAAAAGAGGAGCACATTAGAATTTACAGATTAATGGGTAGAGAAGGGCAAGGAAGAAAACTTGTCAATAAAAATATGAAAAGGGCAAAAGAATAGTCTACAAGTGAAAAATTAGTGAATATATAATGAAAGGAATAAAACCAGATACACAATTGATAACAATAAATGTAAATGAGCAGAAGACAAAATTTTTAGTTTTTGTCAAAAAATCAAATGCAGCAATTTTGAAAATAAAAACAGTATACTTAAAGTGACAGGGAGAGATTGATATTGCAGACCAAAGTATGTTAGGTAAAAATAAAAGAAATAGGAAAGCAGAAACTGATGATATCAATATCAAAGAGAAATCAATGTCAGATGCATCAAACAAAATAAAAGGAGTATTTGTGAAAATAAAAGTACAATCTGAGATGAAATGCAACAATATGAACCTTTATGTCTCAAATAATGTGGCTCCTTCTGTCAGGATGACCTGGGCTGTACTGCAGCATCAAATAATCCTAAAAGTTTTAGTGGATTAGCACAACAAGTATATGTATTATTAAAAGAAGTCTGTTGCAAGTCTGAAAACTTTATCAGGCAGTGATTCCCATGTGATACTTCTCAGCACATGCTTCCATAACACAACTGTAGAGGAAAAGTCACACCAGCAATTAAATGAGCTGGCTCTAAGCACATTGGCCTAACTAGTCACATGGCTGTGATAAGCCTCAAAGTGGAAAATGTGTAAATACTATGTTCTCATGCATTTGAAAGAAAGAGAATAAGAAATATCATTGTAAAGCACTGGCATTGAAGAGAGTAGTAAAACACATCAAGGAAGAGTCTCTTGAAATACAAGGTAAAACTAATCAAGATATGATTTGGGGAAATTTTAGAGTATATTTTAAAATAATTTGGTCAGTTAAGTAGAAAATAAGGATAGAATAAATTCAAATGATAAAAATAATAAATTTAAATTAATAGCCCTATGTACAATTTGTAATCTAAAGAGACTATTCTATATTCATTGATTAATTTTTAAAGTCATTTACATGCATATCAATAAACCTTATTTTAAAAATTAAACATTTTTGACCACATTCTCTGACAATCCAATAAAACAAGAACTCGACCATGAAAAGGACTCGCCCCTAAAAAAGGACTACTTCACAAATTAAGAAATAGTCATATAATTTAAAGGTTAAATGGGACTTAAGAAGACAAAATACCAAATTTTAACAAAATTTGGAGAGAAGGCCTGGTTGGAGAAGGGAGGGTCACTGACAACCTGGTCAGGAGGTGTGTGTCTCCTTCCCTCAGCCCTTGGTCTCTCTTTGCTTCCCACTGCCAACACCACAAACAGTTCTCCTCCACCATGCCAGACTGCTTAGAGCCAGTAACCATGGACTGAACCCCCTACAGACTGTGAGCCAAAATAAACCTCTCCTTCTTTAAGATGTGGGAGTCAGGTATTGTATCCCAGCAATGAGAAAATACTGTAACTAAGACATCCTGCATAATCGTTTAGAATTTTTCTTTTTTCATGAGTGTAGCGTTCTTTCTTCACGTGTGTGTGTTGATCAGTATTCAGGTGGCAAGTCAAAGAAGGACCTATGCTGTTCTCTGGACCTCGCTCTTTGTGCAGCTCTCTTCTCTCTGTGACTCCACTCTGAGAACACTAGGCATCTCAGCCCCTCAACCTCATGGCTTTGTCTCCTTAAATCAAGGAGACAGTGGACATTGGGTGAGTCTTCAGTCCACTGTGAGACGCATCTTGGACACTCTCCAGGCAGTTAGCTGGAGTTTAAAGCTCTCCTTGTTTGTTTCTCTTCCCTATCCTCTCCTCTCTTCTCCCCTCCTCACTCCTGTTCCCTCCCCCTTTCCTCCCCCTTGCCTCCTTTCCCCCTCCTCTTCCCCTCCTCTGCCCTCTCCTCTCTCTCCTCTCCTCTCCTCTCTGTCTCTGACAGAAGATTGAATACAGGGCTTTCACACTAACTCATATCCCAGCTTTTTATTTTTATTTTTGAGACAGAGTCTCAGTCACAAAGTTGCCCTGGCCTGGTATGAATTCAAGGTCCTCTTGCCTCAGTCTCTCAGTGCCAGCATACCCACTTCCTCTTCTTGAATGGATTACTACTCTACATTGCCTAGTTTCCAATGTCTTCAAAGCCATTTTTAAAAAGTATATTTTGTCTGGTTTTTAGCTTGGGTTTTTCCCCCCTCTAGCCAGAAATGTAGTTCACATCTCTATTACTCTATCTCACCCTAGAACAAAAGTATTGCTTTTAACTTTTTAAGAACTATTTATTTATTTTGAGGCAAAGTCCCATTCTGTTACCCAGGCTGATCTCGAGTTTGTGGGCTCAAGAAATCCTCTTGTCTTGGCCTTCCAAGAGGAACTACAGGCCAATGCCACCATGCCTGGTTTTTCCTTTTAGCATTTTTGAGATTCCATTAAAGTCATACAATTGATTCAGAGCAGTATCCGGAAGTAATTTGTCCATAGCTGAGCCTTCCTCCAAGAAGTGCTTTGGTTATTTAATTTGTTCAAGTGATTTGCCAGCATTAAAAAGTAGGGAAGTTTACATAAAAATCCAGATTTCCAGCTGATCTTGAAATATCCTTTCTTGGTGTTATTTTTTTAAAAAGTAGAGAGGTTGAGGATTTAGCTTAAGTGGTACAGCACTTGCCTAGCGAGCACAAGCCCCTGAGCACACACCAAAAGTGTAGAGTATTCGGAAGGTCAGCCTTTGGCATCAAGGCAGTTGAAGGTACCAGCAGGGCTGGATTTCTTTGTCACTGCATCCAATTCCACGCTTCATTCTACAACCTGCCCTGTGCCCAGAGCGTTGTCCTCTGTAACTGCATCAGCCAATTTCCTAGCCATCTCGGCTTCCACTTTCCATGGGATTCAGCCACACTAGGGGACTGGCAGGGGACCAACGGGTAGGAGAGACGCCTGCTCTTCCTGACAGTGATGGGTCACCATTGGCTGGCCAAGTTCTTCTAAGGCTGTGGCTCTTGTCAAGTGCTTTCATCTAGTGCCCTCTCTTTGGAATCCAGTGACCCTGCCTAAAGAGCAAGCTATCGAGGAAACAGAGAAACCAATTGAATACTTGATAGACCTTATTGTCTTCACCACAGAGTCTCCTGCTCTGTGTCTTGGGCACCAGTCTAAGAATATGACACATCAAAATGTCCCTAAACTCCGAGAGGAAAGAAGACATTCAGGACTTGGAAATACTTGCCTTGTATTTTCCCAGTGCATTTCTTTCTGTTAATGGTGAAAGAAGACTGGGAGGGAGTTATTTTGAGGCATCCACCTCCAGGTAAAGATCTAAGCATAGGCCTAGAGTCTCCTCTGTTTACATCCTGTTTTCCAGATGAATGTTTCATCAGTATCTCTAGGATTCCCTCCTACAGTCTCATCTGTTTACACAATCTGTTTTGGCAGCTCTGAGCAGAAAGGTCTCCGAAGGAAATAGTAGATACCACTATATCATTTCAGTCTAATCATGTTCTACACTCTGTGACTTCAGTTAGCTACCTTCAATTCTAGAGTAAAATGCACACTCCCAAATACAAGCACACTTACACGTTCTTGCATACTAATTCAACCCACATACTGTAGTGCTTTTCCACGACGTGTAGTCTGTGTCTGCAGTCTTATCAATGTTCAGCCATAAGCACAGACTATTTGGTTAATTAGATCAAAAATCACCTTTTAAGCAGAGAAACTAGAGTCCTGGAAGAAAACATATCAAAGAACATTTTCTTGGATTTTACATCTATGAGATAAAGACAAAACTTCCCTGCTATGATTAAGAAAATCAGCAAATATGTGAGGGGGGAGGATATTTGTTGTGTGAATTCACTGCCTCAGAGTGGAGTGTACAAGATGAAGCAACCACCACTACGTTACAGGCTCGTATTTTAGGGGGACAAAAAAACAAACAAGATTTATCACTAATCAATTTAGATCTTAAATATTCAGTCCTTGAAAAAACGATATAAGAAAAACTATGTTTTAGAATTTAATGTTTTCATGAGTAAATATTGTCTGGTCTCTAAAATACGTATTTTATGTCCAAAGTATAGAGTTCGACCCATGGTACATGGCAGACCAATGGGTTCCTCGCAGGGTTTGGCAAACCACGTCACTATGATGCTACATTCCTGCCTCTCTGTGGAGCTATGATCAGAACTGGAACAGTTTCTACTTCCCAGCTCTCCACAACAGTTTGAGGGCTTTGGGAGAAGTTCTATTAAACACAAGTTCTATTAATGCTCTTATCGCATTAATCTTGGGTCATTTCAAGAAATAGTGACAATCAAAAACCACTGCAGCAGTTTGACTGCCTGGCGGCTGGTGGAATAGACCTGCCGTTTGGTGTCTGGAATGGAGAAGGAGACTAAATTCAAGCAATGGCACCTACACGTTAAAATTTACCCTTGTTATTCTTAGAATGAGCAAAATAGTCTCAGCCACTAAATCCTTTCCAGGTCCAGAAGTTCTGGCTATCAATTGTGGGTAGTAACCTGAGCCTTTCTCTCTCAGGTTTCCTCTACAAACTCTTCCCCCACTACAAACTGTTCCCAGATTTGGGGGTGATGGATTCTCCTTCTGCAGGCAGTTTCTAGGTTCTTTCTGTCCTGAGCAAAGAGTTGGTCAAGACAAGCACAAACAGTAGCAAAGTTTTGTTAAAGGTAGAAAAAGAAATAGACTTTGCAGAATGAGTTGGAGCTAAGCAAAAGTAGGAGTAGACAGTACAGTGTGTTGGGGGGGTACCATCCAAGAGCGAACACCGTGGCAAAAACTCAGCGTGGACTGTCATTTGTGTATCACCCTCTCCTCAGGCCAGTGCCAGGTCTAGGTCATCCTGTCGAAAACCTGCTGGAGTTTGCACAAGAAGTGCACCAGGCAGGGCTTTGGGAACTGTTCTGCAAATGTGTTCCCAGATGATGTCATGCCTCCTTTCCCAGACAGCTTTTGCCAGGCCCTACCTTCTTGTCTCAAAACTGTGTGGAAAGAAATCACTTCTTTTTATTTCTTATGGATCAAGTCACTTCCTTCTTCCCCCATAACCACCATGAAATTATTTGGTAGTCCTTTACCAGTTATGATTTCCATATGATGTTCCTTGTTATGAATTTGTGAAATTTATGTTTAAAAGGATTGGGAGACTGACAATTTGCTCTAGAAGTAGGAAAGCAAACAGAAACATATTTTATCACTTGCTTAATGCACTAGTTTAATGTGATTTCTTAGCAATTTTGTGCATATCAGACGTTTTCAATAAGTGTATTTCATGTCCTTAATCTTACCAATTTATATACTTTGTCCTTTTATGACTTAGTTTTATCACTGTTCCCTATAGGACCACAGCTGCTTTCCTGTAATAATATATGAAGAGCAAAGATCTTGGTTTTTTGGGTTCATTCTGTTTTTTCATCATAGTCAAAGTGTGACTTCTTTTCTTTTTCCTGGGTGCCCAGGATCAAACTCAGGGCCTTGTACTTGCTAGGCAAGCACTCTACCACTTAAGCTAAACCCCCAGCCCCTCAAAGTGTGACTTTAAATGCATACATATAATTGATAACAATAACTATACTAAAATTTGCCTCTTTTGTCAATCCTTCATCAATACAAAGGATGTAAGTGATAATCATTTGTATACAATGACATATCACAAAGAGAAACATTTGGGACACTCCTCCCAATGTAATATTTTCACCTGTGAAATATTATTACCAAAAAATAATCTGAATCGGGCCAACCATCCATATCTAAATCCCACTTTGTTGGAAAAATAAAGGTCAGAGAATAATGTCAACACCAAAGGAATGTAATCAACAAAATCTAGAGCCTTTACAACAGACAGAACAAATGCTCTGATCTCTTCAAAAAATTGTGAGAAAACATGCACAAGGGAAGTTTGGGAGGGTTTCTAGATTAAGTGACACAACAACCACTTGCCTGAAATTTGTTTACATCTTAATTAAGGCAAACCAACTGTGAGAAATAAACAAAAGGAACAACGGCAATAACTTTAGAGGAACTTTAGATAGTCCATGATACTAAGAAATTCCCGTCCATTCTGTAGGTGTGATAATGCTATGGCAATTGTGTACTTTTAAAAACGAGCCCTCAAGGGGTATGGATGGAAGTAATTGAGAACCAGATGACAGGATTTCTGGGCTTAAAGATGGAAAGGAAATTATGGGGCAAAACAAGAGGCTATCAATCGACGGTTATTGTAGCTGGGAGGATACATGTGAGTTCATTACTCTCCAGTTCTGTGTATATTTGAAATTGTGGTAAGTCCTTCTGGATTAATACATCCTTTACCGTTTTTGCTTTTATTAGCGCGCGATGATCACCTTCGTCGTGGGAAGTTGATACATGTAGATGACACATCTTAATTCTTCTAAGTGAACAAATCTTCTCTAATGCATCTAATACGACCACATCTATGATATCACACACCACATTATAAAACTTGTAATTAACAACTCCTACTAGTATTTAAAACCGCTCAACAGTTTATAAGACAGTTAATTTTATAATTTTTTTTTCCTCATTGGCTGTCGGATGAGGAAGTGGAGCTGACGCGTCCAGGCCAAGGCGGCTGGTAAACGGACGAGAACTTTAGACTCCCAATTTCGGGCTCCTTCCCGTACACCAAGCAGCTTCGCAAGAAGGTGCGGGGGTGGGGCGAAAACTTTTCTCACCAGGAGGACCTGACTAAGCAGCGATCTATATGACGAGAGGGAGAAGGAGCCCTCTTCGGCTGGGCCTGGGAGATTTTTACTCCCTGCGGCCACCAGATGGCGAAGGCTGCCCGCGGCTCGGGGACAGCAGCGTCCTCAGCCTGCGCAGAGGCCGAGCGAGACCCGGGCCGAGCGCCAGGCGCGTGGTCCCCGCCCCGCTGCCGCTGTGGGCCCCGCGGGGTCAGCTTTGGAGTTACAGAAGTTACCGTGCGAGACCCGCTGCCTCCACGAGGGCTTATGGATGGAGGTTTGGGGCTTTTCAGGAGGATAAGGGAAAATTAAAGCAGGGGTGCGGCTGGGGGGTACTCTGGGGACCTTTGCTCAGAGCTGCCCAACCTGAGTCTTTCCCTCGGAGAACTTGACCTGCGTCCTCGGTGACGCGCAGTTTACCAAAGCAGAAGTGTGTGTGTGTGTGTGTGTGTGTGTGTGTGTGTCCCAGAGAGCTCTACTTTTCTCCTAAGCTGTAATAAGGAGAAACTTCGGTGGTCACAAAGGTCAGAGGCTCTTAGTTTTAGAAAGATAAGGAAGAGGAGAAGAGAAAGAGGGGAGAAGCGAAGGAAAGCAAAGCTCTCTAACGCCAGCCTGAGCCCGAATCGCTCAGGTCTTGAGCCGGGAGGAAGTTCAGGATCTGGCTCGTACGCACCGCGACCCCAAGCGCCTGGGCCGAGCCCACAGCCTGGCCTGTGACCCGAAGGGCTCGCCACGAAGACAGGCGCAAGGGGATGGATTCCTGGGCTCGGAGTCCTCTTGCCGGACCTGTGAAACGAACCTATTTAAAAGTCTACACTTAAGGGGCGATGAAGGAGGGCCTTTCAGAGAGGGGGATTCGGGCAGTGTCACCAACACGTTCTTGGAAATTGCATTTAAAAAAGGTCTCCCGGTGATTTCAAAATCTCCACGGAGTGAAAGCTAAACTTTTTGAGTCCCTGCGGCGGGTTGGGGACAAAGTGGTAGGGCTGGGAAGGGTGGGGAACGCAGCGTTCAGGGGAGTAAACATGAGATTATTTGGACTTTTTTTTTCTCCTTTTACTGTTGTCGGCTGATGTGGATAAAAATCAAAAGCACTTGGGGATGTTTTTGTTTCCACGACACCTGCAGAAATTGTTAAAAAAAGGCAATTCTTGTCTGCATCTTTAAGAAAGAACTTGGAAACTGCAGAGGAGAGACATTAGACCGTGAGTCTGCCTCTACCCAAGTTTAAGGGATAATCAAAGGCAGCTGTTAGGAGGGAAACTGAGAGCAACAGCAGCTTGGAGCCGTGAAATTATATTTCGAGATTTGGAGATAGGTTGTTGTAGTAAACCGGTACCAAACCTGGCCCCAAACAGTCTGAAAATACGACAAGCTAGTCTGCAGCTTCCCCTCCTGCGCAAGGGGATTTTTTTGTTTGTTTGTTTGTTGTTGTTGTTTTTCCTGATGCTTCCCGCCTTTCCTAGTTTTCTTTCCAGGTGTTGGCGACCCATCTCCCCACCCCACCCCCGCCGCCCCCAGGATAGCTAACCTACATCCCAGCAATTCTTGGCTTTGCAACTTGGAGGAAGAATCCTGGAATCGCCGGGAGCGAACTCGTGCCGGGGCGGGGTGTGGATTGAAGGAAGGACCTGCTCCGAATTGCCTCCAAAGCAGGAAAAAAAGGAAAAAAAAAAAAGAAAGAAAGAAAGAAAAAAGAAAATCCAGAGATTACGTGTGGGTTGCTTCTTTACTTTTTCCTTTTTTTACCTCCGAAGAGCAACCGAAATTGGCGACGTAAAGGACACGCGTGGAAAATGACGAAAATATTTCCAACATTTCCGACTTCTAATCTAGTCTTCTTTGCTCCTTTCCTCTTCCGCTGCAGTTGTTTGTTTTAGTAAGTGCTTTTGTTTGGGGCAAGAACGAGGGAGACGCACACCCTGGTAAACCAGCGGACCCCTAAGCCAAAGTCTCCGCCCTGCGCTAGAAAGGCAGTCAGCACCCGCGCGAACGCCGGGACCCTGGAGGAGAATGTAAACAAACGGGGCGCCGAGCCCTTGATCTTTATTTAAATAGAGGCTTGTTTATCGGTGTCATCCTAGGAGGATTAATTAGATACCTCTCTTCGCAATTTGGTGTCTGACACTCCATCTTAGGAATGCCTTATCACAAGGTGTTAATTGGGGCCACTCAGCCACTTACGTTTCTATTAAACACTGTGAGGGACTTTTCACAAGTATCAGGTTCTTTATACTGTACGGTGCAAAAATATACAGCACTTGAAATAGACTAGGGCCAGCATCTGCTTTATCCCTGCTGTGATGAAGATGTTTTGGGGCTTTCTAGAGGGCAGAAACAGTAGAGCACCATTTTGAAATTCCATCGCATCTCCCCACACGCCGCGGGTGGTTAGGGATGTAAGAGAGGGGGCAGGGCAGATTAGGTGCTGTGCGTCCGAGTCCGAATCTCTCAACCGCAATGAATGTGCATTAAAAAGTAAGTCTTCAAAGTATTCACCCTCGGCTCCCCAGTAAAATTCGGGGCGATTTTGCCGAAAAGTTTAGGACAGGCAGTGTCGTAAAGGCAGAACTTGGAGTTTGTGCCCCCCCAGGTCACTGGCGGCACAGGGAGAACTTGGCCCCCAAGAAGGATGGAGGGGATGGGAGACGCGGCAGGCCAGGTACAAGCTCCCGGCAGCCTTAATTGGGCACACAAGGGGAGGAGGTCTCGGCTGATCACTGCCTTCCAGCAGATAATCCTCTTAGCAGCTGCATTTCCGCGCCACGCAGTTAGCAAAATGACCCTCCCAGCCAGACCTTTACCCCGGAACGAGAGGGGGCTGGAAAGGTTTGCAAGCTGGGCTTGAAGCTGTCTGCAGATAAGCCTGGCGGGGTGTCTGGCGGGGGACAAAGGGCCCTCGGCCCCGCTCCGTGGTTTAACTCTTCGGCGCGCCCTGGGTTCGGCAGGGGACCGTCTTAGGGCCTCCCCGCAACGCGTCCCACCTAAGCGGGGCTAAGCCGGCGACAGCTGCTCACAGCCGTGCGCGGGGCGCGGGGCGCGGGGCGCGGCACAACCACCTTCTCCTTCGTTAGCGCCGCGCAGGCCGCCGACCTGAGCCGTAGCCCCAGAGTCCCCCCAGGTTTGGCTGAGGGCAAAGGATCCCGGCCTGCAGCTACGGAGGCGGGCAGCCTGCGAGAGTCGGTTCGGAAAAAGCCTAGCCGTGGGCGGCTCTGGCGCCCCGCAGCGAGGCAGGGACCGCGGGGGTTCCCAGGGAGCTCACCTGGGCCCCGAGTAAAGCTAGGAAACCGCTCACAGCACTAAGGACAGGGACGGAGGTTTACGAGGCTTGGATTAAGCCCTCAGGGGCAATCTTGCATCTCGGCCTCACACCCCCCACCACAGCCAACACCCATTGTCAGACTTCCCAGTGGGGTGAGGAAATGGCCCCATTCGTCTTCAAGAAAAAGATAAACAAAAGCGTCTCCACCCCGCTCCCTCAAGACTGTGGTATCCAGTTAGGAGATTCTAGATTCCTCCTTGGGGGGAAAGAGGGAGCTGAAGGAGTGTTCACTCTAGAAAAGGTGGAGGAAGAGGCAAAATGAGGTTTTAAAAACAAAGTGTAAACCCCACAGTACAGAAGACAGAGATATGATCGTTCCCTTATTGAACCACATTTATTAAAAATGACTAAGACTGTACATAAAAATTCGAGATCTCTAAAAAGCCTAGAGGAGCTGTGCATCAGATTGTTGTTTTTTCACATTACCAAGGTTGGGAGTGGGGATGGCCAGGGAAGAGGATAAAACAGGAGTTTTCCTTAAACACGGTTCAAGTTAGTACAGAGTAGCTGCATACATTCTTAACTACCTAAGAAGTAAACAGAATATTCCCAAATATGGGGATGATGAAACTCTCCCCTTGCCCCTGCAGCGGTTGTTTTTAGGCGATCTGCAAATTCTTTACAAAGCCAAAGCACCAATTTTACATTATCTGAGACACCTATGTAGCCTATTTGTACAAGGTATTCCACATTATTCTACAGTGTATCTAAACACACACAACTGTACACTTTTTTTTCCTAAGTTTTTTTTTTTTTTTTTTTTTTGGTGACTTCCTTCTTCACCCTCCCCTGAGTCCCCCTGGCTACCTCAGCACACATCGGAGGTTTAGCACATCTCAAGCAAGGCAGTCCTGGACTAGGGCAGGCCTGGCTTGTTCCCAAAGCCTGTGAGGACTCAGTCAGGTAAAACCAGCACTTGGACAAAAGTCTTCCTTGACTCCCAGGCCTAGTATCTTTTGCCCGTGGCAGAAGGTTACTAGCAAAAAAGCCCCCTGTTGAAGCCTGAGGCCCAGCCCTTCTCTTCCGGAAACAAAACACACTAACACTCTGGGCTTCTGCCTGCTTAGAGATTTACAAATAGAAATGAGAGCCAAAGATTTTTAACACATTCGACAGAGCTGGGCACTCAAATCTTCACTGCCTGCATCTCTGAAGTTTAGTGTCTCCAATAAATAAATCCAGAACGTAGACAAACCTTCGAGTTTTCAAACACTTTATAAAGTCCTTCATTAACTTTATTTTATAAAGGGAAAAAATGCTAGGTTTTTTTCAGTTACCTGCAGCAATCAAAAAACTTTGGCACCTTCTTTTAGAGAATTGCACAAAACAGGACGCATCAAGGTGGAGGGCAAACGTCTTTTTGGCAACCTAGGCAAAGAAGACAACAGAAAACACCACCAAGTCCATTTGCAAAGAGCTAATGCTTACAAGGTTAAAATAACTTTTTAGGGAGTTGTGTAAAAGGCGTAATATCCCCCCATGCCTTTTGAGGTGTCTTTATTGTACTCTTCAGCATTAATGTCCTCACACTTTATGGAGGGAGAATTTTCATTACTGGAGGTGCTAGGAGACAGCCGCCTTCGCTTACAAGCACTGGTGTATACCCCTGAATCATTGGAATCAAGAGACTTGATGGACGGAGGGGTTTCTATCCAGGAAGAGCCGATTTCCTCTTTGACTTTCTCCTTGGAGAGCTGCTCTTCAGAGAACCCTGGAGGGCTGGTTCTAGAGGTCCATGGTAGTCCAGCTGCCATCTTCCTCTGATAGGAACCTCGACCTCCCCAGCCTGCCATTGTGGGGAAGGTTGGGTCAGGGTAGTATCCCAGGGCATGGGATGTCTGGAGGGGTAAGGATTTAATACCATATGGGAGCAAGGTACTGGAAGTATATTCAGATTCATAGGAACTGATGTCTAGTTTGTTGGTCCCCGGTTGCTGGACAGGCGTGACAAGCCACCTCTGGGGAGGGTTGGCCACCTCTTCGCTCTGTTGGGGTGAAAGGAGGCCGTTGGTCTGTGGCACGGTTCTCTCGCCATTATAATATCGGGCTTGAGGTAAAGTGTTGACAAAGGACTCCGGGAAGAAGGACTGAACGCCGTACCGACCTCCAGGGACAATCTGATGGGATCTAGGAGAATCCGTGGGAGATGGAGTTAACCTGTCATTTTCTGAAGCGGTGTACATGCTACAATATAAAGAGAAACACTTAAAAAAACCTTAATGTTGTCCCCAAACAAACCACCTCCCAGAAACGCAAAGGGCTTGTGCTGTTTGTCATCAGTACAGAGAGGGCTGGTGAACCACAGGAACAGAGACAGAAGATACCCTGGCCCAGTATAGCTGGACCCTTGGTTTACTGGAAAAATGTTCTACCATGTAAAAAAAAATTGCCTCTCAAGCATTAGGTGTTTAAACTTCAGGAAATCTACCTTTGCAAGCCCTCAAACATGAAGAATTCAGAGCAACCTTCCCTTGTCAGAGTGGTGGAAAGAATGCTGGCTGTAATATTAGAAAATCTAGATTCTAAACGGTAGGGTCTTGCTATTGGATAGCATGAAAAACAAATCCTCTATTTTCAGGTTTTCTTATGTAAAAAAAGGAGAGCCGAAGTAGTACCACCTGTTCTTATGAGGATAAAATGTTGGATCAAATGAGAAAGGAAGATGTGTAAATAGATTCTTAAAACTAGCATGTCTAATCCTAACGCTGGGTGGCTGAGGCAGGAGGATGGCACGTTTGAGCCATGTCTGGGCAACTCAGTGACTTATGAGACCCTGTCTCAAAAATAAAAATAAATAAAAGCTGAAATGTAGCTCAATGTAGAGGCCCTGGGTTCAATTCCCAGTGCCAGACTGTAATATTTCTTTAGAATTAAAAAACAAACCCTTCTGTGAAAATTCTAAAGCAAGATTATACACAGCAAAAATGGAAATAGAGAAAACTTCCAAACATTGAAAGCTGTTTCTAAAGTACGTCCTCAGCACAGTGATGAAGCACGTCCTGCCCAAAGACGGCCACGTGAGTGTGAACGACGGTAGCACTTACGAATCATAGTTGTCCCTGAAGCCTTTTGCAAAGGGGTTATGATCAATCTTCAGTTGAGTAATCTAAAAAGGGGAAACAAGTAGTTGCTGAGCGGTTCTTCACACTAGACCTGGCTTTAGAGACCCCGAGAGTCAGGGCACTCACGTCTGTGTTTTGGTAGGCGGTCACGGCGATGAACTGCGTTTCCGAGAAGGTAAAGGTCTGGGTCTTGGAGGGCTCATTCAAGTCTTCCACACCGTCCTCCGTCACTTCCACAATGTGCAGTCGTGGTTGGTATTTGTGTAAAGACTGCAAGACTATCATCTGAAAACGATCCAGAAAAAGAGTTGCCAAATCTAAAAAGTCCCTTAGAGGCCCAATAAGTAGCTTTTAACAAATTGTGTATTTGGGGATGGGCCTTTGCTTGCTCCCTATCAAGAGTTTTCTCTCTCTCTTTTTTAAATATTCACTTCTATGACTTTATGGTCTTAGTACTGCTACTTTTGAAATTTAAAACATAGCTTCTTATATGTGTGATAAACACTCTTTCCTCTTGTTTGCTTAAGTCCCTAAAAGATTTCAATAGTTCTATTCCTAACAGAACTATTAAAATCCAGTAAGAAAGCAAAAATATGAAAAGTTCAAAAACAAGATTAGAAATAGGTGAGCAAACAGGTCACAGGTATAAATATAATAAACACAGCAGAGTATTTGACTCTTCTTAGAAAAGAGCCCAGTATCCAGAAGACACCCCTCCTCCTCTGTCACTCTACCTGGGTGTTGTTGTTATTTGCGCCTTTGTTATTGGTGAGTTTTAATTTCCCAAAGGAAATCTCCTGTCTCATCCAATGGGAACCAGTATTAGGAGACTCTGGGTGGACATACATTTTGTTGCCTAAGAGAAAAATGAAACAAAACACAAAACCCAAACATATAGGGCTGTCTACAAATGGGGGTAGGGGAGGGATAAAAGAGCTACATTTACAGCACAATCTCCCTGGGATGGACACTTAGGGAGGCCAGAGGAGAACAGCAGGACTCCTTGAAACCCTGAGCTTCCAGCGCTCCTTGGTCAAGGCCCTCGTATTTATCTCCAAACAGCCAACAGGAGATGGAGCTCGAAGGTTAATTTGGGGCTTTCTAAAGCTTTAAGGGTGTCGAATGGAAGGTGGCTTGACTTTGATGGGTGAACCCGACCTTGGCCAAGGCTTTCTCAAGGGGACACTAGAATGCCAGGAGTACTTCCCACCCAGAGGCTTATGTAACTATTAGTTTCTCAAACGTAGGAGCTGGGGGTGGGGTAGGGCCTTAGTCAAAGGTTTTATATACCTGTAGAACAGCAGGCAAGAAATATGACTTAGCAATTCTCAGTCAACACAAAGAAACTCATACTAACACCTCTAGATCCCAAAGAGGGTTGGGGGAGGGGGGAGAGCTAGACTTAAATACGAGCAGTCTGAGGCCGGGGTTCGGACTTCTTCCAGGCCCTAGCCTGCTTTCTCCTCACCCTGCATGTTATTGTCGGCTTTGCCGCAGGTCACCCACTTGCCCCCCTGGAAGCGCCAGTGGTTAGGGTCGGCCAGAACCACTTCTACGAACACGTTGTAGTGGGAGGTGGGATTGAGTCCGTTTATGTTGAAGCTCAAGAAAGGAAACATGCGCCTGTGCAAGGGAACAAGGATAAGTCAAATTAATTCGGGGTTCTTGAGAACGCACCCCGACACGCCCTGGTTTCCCAGGCCTCCGACAGGGTTTGAGCAGGACACGTATGTACGCGTGTAACGAACAGAAAACCCGTAAAGCGGCCTGGAACTATGAAAATACTTTTGAACTGCCAACTCTTGGACTATCTCGCTCGTTTCCAAATTAATTCGCCCCGAAGGCAATACAGACTCTCCTATTTCACATTCTTTTGAGACCCCTCCTGACACGGCTTCTCAGCACTTCAGATGCTCATTCATTTTCTTCTAAAGATGCCAACAACTACGGATTTTTAAATGCACAAGTGCCCGAGAACATTGCACGTGCGCGTGCGTGTGGTGTACGGATTGGATATATATTACCTAGCTTTAGGCTAAAAGTATCTTTTAAGTGTTCCTCTCCCAGCACCCACCCTCAGTTGTCTCTAAAAAAAAAAAAAAAAAAACCAATCACCCCCCCCCCAAAAAAAAGCACACAGCAGCTGGATAATGTGTCAGAACTTCCACGCGCTCTGAACTCGAGTCACACCTGGCTTTAGATCCGGCCTAACCACCAACTTCCCCGGCCGGCGCGCCAGCCCTCGTAGGCGTCTCCCACAGGCGCCCCTTGGAGCGCCCGGCGCCCCGAGCTGCAAGCGCCCGTCCACCGCGCTCCGCGGCAGCCGGCCCCCGCGCTCTTCCCGTCCGCGCTCCTCGCCGCCCGCAGGGATCGGCACATCCGCCGGGAACCGGCAGATCTCAGGAAGCCCAAATTTCCATTTCCGCCTCCTCCTAGTCAGTCCAGGTGAGGATGAGGAGGGCGGAGGGGACAATGTGGTCTAGCGGCGCCCTACACAAGCCACCGGCACGCGGACGGAGGGTGACACCGCAGTGGAGATTTGGCGTCTGCCTTACTGCGCGCTAAAAAAAATACGCCAAGCGGAGCGAAGAACGAGTGGGCGCAGTTCCCTCATCCCCAGCCTCCCCCAGGACTATACGTTCTCATTTTATCCCTGCACCCAGGGCCCTCCGGGTTGCTCTCACCTGCCCTGCTTCGTAATGATCATCTCGGTTTGGTGACGGTGGAATTTGAGCCACAGGGGTCGGTTGCACAGGTAGACGTGGGCGCGGAAGCCGGATCCGGGAACAGCCAGGCTCCCCAGGCCTCCGCAGGACCCCGCGGCTGCGGCTCCGGGGTACGGCCCGTAGAGTGGCGGCCCCTGGCCGTACTGATAGGCGCCCGGACCGCCGCCCCCGCCGCCGCCGCCGCCTCCAGCGCCACTGGGCGCGCCGGCTCCGGGGCCAAACTGCGCCCTCCCGGGTGGGCACACGGCCGCGGGGAATCCACCGGGGGGCAGCATGGAGCCGTAGGGGTACCGCGCGCCGTTGGGAGCCGGGTAAACAGATCCGTGGGGCGCCCCGGCCGCTGCCTGGTACGGGAAGAGCGAGCAGGGCGCAGCCAGCTCCGAGCCCTGCGGCCCGGGGGACTGGAGGTAGTAGCGCTCGGAGCTCAGGCTGTCCATGGAGTAGCGCGCGGCGGCGGCGGCGGCGGCGGCGGCGGCGGCGGGCAGCTCTTCCTCCCCGCAGGGGGAGCCCTTGCGGCCGTCCGGGGGCCCTGGTTTGGCCACTGTCGCCGCGCTGGCAAAAGTGTCCCCGGCGTCGGCGTCACTGAGCATGGCCCCCGCGCCGGCAGCTGTGGGCTCCCGGCTCCCCGTCTCGCAGGAGAGACTGCCCGGGAACTTCTTGGGCGCCTTGTCTAAGTCCAGCCTCTGCGGCGAGGGGTCAGCGCCGGGGAGGTGGCTGGCGCCCCCGCCGCCGCCGCCGCCTCGCGCACTCTCCAGTGGGTAGAAGTGCGCGCCGGGCAGGTTCACAGAGCTCACCAAGAGCTGTTCCCCTAACTGCATGCTTTGCAGAGCTCAGACGGCAGCTGGCTGCTTCCTCTCCTTCCGCGGCCTTATTATAAAGGCGGGATGGGGGAGCCAGCGCCCTCTTCCGAGGGGAAGGTAACTTCCCCTTCCTCCCGCGCCCGGGCTACCCACCTGCGGACGCGGGCAGCCACAGCGCGCACTCGCGCACCCTGAAGCCAGCGTCTTTTCGCAAGGAAAGCGCGCTGAATTTTTAGGCAGGAAGTGGAAACTGACCGAGAAACACTCCGCCTTTCCTTCCCCGCCTCTCTCGTCCGTCTGCACTCTCACACTCCCACCCGGGAAAAAGAGGATTTAAGATCCCGGTTCCCATCCACCCACCAGCCCGCGCCTTTCCTCCCCGTGTCTATCGCCAGAACATCTGTCTAGCTGACCGCTTGGAAACTTGTTGGCTGTCAGTAGCTGCTTTATATACTTGCGGCCAGGGAGGGGTTTCAAAGTCCCACAGCTCGGGGGCCCTCCTATTGGCTGATGGAGGTGACACTAATTCAATTAGGCATCTACTAATTGGATCAAGTCGCCTGCGACTCTCTTTTCCTTTCGCCTGTTTTTCTTTCCTTTTTAAAAAGACTGTCCCGCTGTGAGACTCAATCCTGCAGTTTAGGGGCACGGAGTTTGAGGGCTCCACAGTGGGGTCCCCCTTGGTGCAGGAGACATCCCAGCGCTCTGTGTGGACAATGCAGGAGCAGGTATTAGAGGCCAGAAGGAGAATATCTCTGCTTGCTGATTGCTTGCAGGAAGGCGCGTCCACAAGGCTGTAGAAATGGGCGAGTTGCAGGGATACTCAAGGAAATTCTCTCCCCCCAGAAGCTGTAACTTCAAAGGCACCCCCCACCCCGCCCCAGCCTTCAACACACAGGAAACTCTTTTTGTTGGGTGCCATCTTTTCACCCAGTGGGAAGGGTTTGTGGACTGCAGCCTCGCGCTCGGCTCTCGGGATTCTGGGGATGGTGAGTGCCCGCCACCATTCTCGAGGACCTGCGCTCCCAGCTTCTGAATCAGAAGCCCGAGTAGGGTGGGGTACTGGGGACCAAACAAGAGTGAAACTAAGAGAGCCAGCCAGTTAACCTCATGCCTTCGCCAACAACCCTGCTTTCTGGAGGCAATCAGTTTGGCTGCACACAATTTCAAATCCACACTACTCAGTTTTCTTGAATCCTGGATGTTTCCTCTTCCCTTCATTCCTCTTCCAACCTCGTCTTGCGTGGAGCCTGACACCGAGAAACTAGGTTCCCTAGCAGCCTCACGGCTAAGATTCCCTGAGCCTTTCCTCCGGCACAACCCAGAAGGTAGAATAATCAGTGAAATAATCAGTTTGATATTGAATTAAGCTTCTTGGCCCCAGCTGCCGGCTTCTTCCCTGCGTTTCCGCAGAGTCGAGGACCGTGCGGTCCTCTTTTATTGTTTTATTATTACAGAAGGGGTGGGGCATGTTTCCTTGCGGTTAGGGAGTAGCCTGAATATTCGCTGTTAATAAGCAATTACAGACGCCGCCAGTAATCGCTCCGGGAGCGCATTTTCCGGCTGAGATGTCGGGACTCTGCTTCCCCAACCGAATGCGATCACACGGGAAACTTTTCCCTTACAACAGATGAGGTGGCCGTAGGGTTTGGTGATCGCTCACACGCCGGCGTAGAACAATACGAAGCTTTCCAATCTGAGTTCAAACCACAGCAGCACCAACTTTTCGCGCGTCTGGATGTGGGTTAGAGAGTGCACTCGGACGCTCCGGGGCATTTGTCTCCGTGTTTGGGACGGTGGTGAAAACCTTCAGCGCTTGCAGGTTTTCAGGGTCAAGGCACAGCCAGAGGTCAAGGGGACAGGCTAAGAAGTGTGGGCCAGGGCGACCTCCTTGTAAGTGTTGGGTCAGAGCAGCCGGAAGCAGAAAGCCGGCAACAAGCGCGCTCAGCCCACCGCTGCTGCATTTCGTCTCCTTGGTTTGGTTCGCCTTTAGCGTGGCTGTCTGGTCAGATCACTTTACGGTCCGCTCCTAGCTCCCTCGCTTTTGTTTTTATTTAGACCCAGGGAAGTTTTGAGGACTGATTTTCCAAATAGTACAGCGCGTTTTACACACTTAACGATTTTCTCCGTGGAGATTCCGGGATGGCACATGAGCGGAGCGCAAGGAGTGGAAGGCGTGCGCGGCGTTGGCGACGTGGCCACGGGCGAGAGGGTACTGGCTACGAATCGCCGGCTTTTCCACATCAGCCTTGACCTGAGCTGCGGGGTGTCTGAGGAGAGAGTGGGTGGGAGGCCGCGTCTCATGTCCTTTGGAAACGGGGTGGCCGACGGTACTCGGCGGTTTTGCGCTTTTGGGAAGCAAGCCTCGGTGTCCCTTCAAAATGCTTTCTAAGCGGCCAAGGAAACGCTGCGCAAATGGCAAAGTGCCACCGCAGGCAACAGGCATCGTTCCGACCCACTCTGGCGCAAATAACGCGGGCCAGCTGTCCCCCGCGCCACACCAGAAAGGGCTGATTCTACTCCATCCCCAGAGCAAGCCCATGAAAGCTCAGGGGTTCATTCGAGTGCCGCCAAATTATTAGATACATGCATGGTGTGTGTAATCGGGAGTGTACTGATTCTTGGGGCAGGGAATTGCAGTTTATATTTCCCCATCTCCCCAGTAAGTCTATTATTTATGCAGAGTCTAAAACATTTTACAAATGGAGAAGCAAAGACCAACTCGAAGAGACTCAAAATACGGTTTCAAGAAAACTATCAGGATTTTTAGAAAATGGAGACTATGTAAGAATATTGTTACTTACCATATTACATCTATAAGTGTATATATTACATATTCCTCTTTAAAATTATGAAAAGCACTGTTTCAACCATAGATCCTTTTCCCTGGCTGTAAAGAGACAAATAAAAACTCATTTAATTGTCCTGTTTTAACTAATTATTATTATTACATATGGAATATACCTAGAGAGTTATAGATGAGCAAATCTGTGAGTACCTATATAAATGGGTTTTTCTTTTGCTGGCCCAATAATACTTGTAACTAGAGAAAGGGATATAAAAACGCCTTCCTGTGTCCCAGACACACTTTAAAATTCAAACCCTCTTTTCTAGAAATGGGAACAGAAATGAGAGCTACAGCAGAAGCTTCAACAAACTTGTCAGGCAGCACCCTACTTAGATGGGGCAGGCAAATAACAGAACCCTCCAGTCTGCTTGCTGTTTGATTTCAGTTACACCCCAAGGTTCATGAAATCCAAATGAGACATTTATTGAAAAGTGCCTGGTTTTATGTGGCTCGACTGACAGTGTATTGGAATACATGGAACTAAAACATCAACACTAGGGAGGAAATGTGGAGACCCCTTGGAACCCCAGACTCAAATGCTGGCTGGATTAACTCCAATCTTTTGCCTTTCAGTCCGAGATGGAGCAACTGGTAACCTTTGAGGGCCACAAGGAAGCCAAGGCCAACGCCGCGTGTGAGCATATCAGACATCTCATGTTCACTGTCCTCAGCAATAACAGCAACTTCACACCACTGTCTCCTCTGGTAACATAAGGCTATAACAAACTTCACCAAGTGAACTTTTTCTTTCTCCTCCTTAAAAGTGACCACAATCAATGCACAGATCTTGTAAAAGCAAAATTGAGAAGCATTCGGTTGTAACAAGGCTATTATACATCAAATGCACACATATGTATGAATGAATTATGGAGGTGAATTATGGATGAGTGCAGTGACATGCGGTTTACCTCCCATCCACCCCTGCTCTGACTCCCACACAAGCACGGGGGCCCATATAAATGTCTCAATAAATTCTATTATTTTCACCCCCACTAAAAACGTGTTATCAAAACACTGTCCGTGTTATTCAAACACTTTGTAAATTCTGAACAGACTTGCTGCCGGTTCTCCTTTTAACCCTAGGAAAACATTCCAGCACGAACCGGTCATCAGTGCTTCGCCTGGACTCTGGGAAAACGTCAATGGGTTTTTTGTGGCAAGTTGGTCCTTTTACTATTTATCTATGGCCCTTTCTTTGTTGATGTTACATTTTATTTCACCATCTCAGGTTCACTCTTTGGCCCTTTGTTCCCTGATGGCCAGATCTGCCACCTCGGCTATGCTTTCCAGAGGGGCATGAGCTTTCATCATGGCAAGGTTGCTCATGCTTCTTTCTTTTTAAAGAAAATTTCAGGTAGGATAAAACATTTTGGGAAAGATAAGTAGTTTTGAGTCTGCTGACACCAGCAAAATATTACCAACACAGTTTCACTTTTATGAGGATTTATAAAACCTAAATTTCACTGTGACACTGAAACAGGCTGGTCACTTGCTTAAAAAGTAAAAATTACCAGACCCCACAAATGTGACAGACAAAGGATTATGCTAAACTCACTGTATGTTTTCAAACAAAATTGGCCAATTTAAGCTATTATCTTAGTTATTGATTCATATAGTTAAATTGCTGTTCACCGCTAAAGTATGAACAGAGGGGAAGTCCTAAAATCAAAGTTAATAAGAATACTAACCATTGTTCATTACCAAAAACAAATTATCTTTTCCTAAACATTAAATCAAGTATCTTTGGCAGTGGCCTGTAATCATGATTTACTTTTTTTATTATGAAAATATTTTTTAAACTGCAAGTGACTTTCTGGATTTAGCTGCTATTTTTCACCGTCATCTTTTCCTATTTGGGGGAGTACGTATTTTCATATAAAAAGCAAGAAAAGCCAGATGAGACAAAAGAGTAAAATTCTCTCAAAAAGTATATTATGAGAATGTTTGGTTAACTATTACTGCATTAAGGTATGAAGTTATATCAGGCGCCATGTATCTTGCTTATTTTCCACCCTGAAGCTCCTGGTACTTAGTAGGTGCTCATCGGTTAGTGAAAGAAAACATCACTCAGTCTGTGCTACAACACCTAGCATAGTCCCAAACAGTGTTAGGTTTTAAGCTTTATGACCATGAAGGGTAAAGTGAAAATGCTTTTTCTTCTAACACACACACACACACACACACACACACCCTCCTAAGTGAATAGAGCTCCCATTTTAATATTTTTGGACTTTAAGAGATATTTTTCATCACTTTTTAGACCTTTCCCACTCCAAAGACCACACATTTTGCATAGTTGTTTTTGTGTGTACATTTCAATGTTAATATTGTTCCACAGGAAAATAGAAAGAAAGTTAGTGCCATAATTGCAGCACAACTCTTAAGAGGAACAAAAGGCCTGTCTCCAGAGAAACATCACCTTGAATGTAAGTCAGTTGCTCATCACCGAAAGTGTTGAGGAAGCTTATGGAAATCGAAGTTTTCCACATGAGACAGCCCCGTGATACAGGTTCGTGGGGTGTCTACACAACAGGTGTGCAGCATCCAGTCCTGTTCAACCAAGGCTTCGCAGTGACAGGGGCAACTGGCGTCTTTGTCCAGGCCTATGTGAAAAATGGGAGAGGGAAAGTCTGGGTTGGGGCAGTTACTTGGTGGAAATAAGTAAGCCTCAAAGAACCAAAGAAGAGAGTGAGCAGTGAGGAGGAAAGGAGGATAGACAATCGCATACCCCAGAGAGAACATTCTTCAAATCCTCCTTTTTAGACTCTTAACAGAAAAGCAGGACATTGTATTCAGAATTGTACATATATGTGGCTCTTCCTTTATTAACTTTGTAAGTCTCAGCAAGCTCCTTAGCCTTTGCGTGCCTCAGTTTCCCCACCTATAACAATTATATACCTAACATAAAGCAAGTAGAATAGCACCTACCACAGGAAAGTCTACTGTCTTTTCTGTTACTAACCGTTACACTCATACCGAACTTGCTTTTTGCCTTTCTTGCTAAGATAGTGGGACTAAATGAAGACGAATACATTCTTAGTCTTCTTCCTCGCAGGAAATCCCAGTCTGATGGGGGAGGCCTGCAGCAAACAGGTCAAAGGCAACGTGAACCAGAGGTAGGAAGCAGGAGTCAGACCACAGAGGCAAGTCCTCAGCCCTCTGTCGGCTCTCTTCTGTTTCCACCTAAGGAGGTGGTGGAGGATCCAACGCCCTCCCCGAGAGAGCTCGCTGGAAAGGTGCACTTCAAAGGTCGGGGCGGGGGCTCCTTGGCCCCGCGCGTCTTCCGCCCCCTCGGGCCCTCATTAGCATTCTGTTTTTCCCAGGGTCTCCCCCACACCTGCCGCCCCGCCGGGATTTTGCCATTCCAGCCGATTACTTGTCAAAGAAAGAAAATAGGGTGTTCAGCTCAGGTTTTGTTCTCCACCTTTGTGGTTAAGTGCTCGACCGCGAGGGGATTTGGGGAGTAGCTGGAAGCCTCCCGCGAGGAAGACATCATGTGGGCCACTTCGCTAGGGTCCTGCCGCATCTGCTAGCCGAGAGAGTTGCGTGTAGGGGACTCCGGAGGAGGACTTCACTGGGCAGTCTAACCGCGGTGCAGGGTCTGAGGAGAGCCGGGGAACCACCTCCCCCGACCAGGAGTAGCTAGATAGCAAAGAGCACCTGCATCTTGTCTTCATCCATTGAAGCTGACTTTGCAAGATGGGAGGGTACTGTCTAACTCACCCAAAGGAAGGAAACAAAAGCAGGGGCTGACCATTGACCGGGCCCTTGCTTCACTTGGAGGGATCTTTTAAAATCAGACCCCCAAAATATTATCCCATTTTATAGAAGAGTAAAATGATGATTGCAGAGGGGAAGGCCCCAAGCACAAAGCACACACACCACTAAACACAGCAGTCGGAATCCGAGTTCAGTAGTATAAGGGCCAGGCTCCCAGGGGAGGGGTTAGTATGCGCGAATGCAAGGCGTGGGTCCTTGTTTTCTTCTGTGGTGTGAGTGTGTGTGCGTGCGTGTGTGTGCTTTTTTTAGGGTGGGGCTGGACGAGAAGAAAAGAGGAGCTAAGAAGTAGGCGGTGGAATGGGGACACCGTGTGGCTTCTCACGAAGCAAGTGGACTGCATCCAGTGCCCATCCTTTAGAATGACTCTCCTTGGAGGAAGCCAGGCCCCACAACTCCTTAAACCTCGGTCTGGATAATCAAACTTCATGGCTTGGGCTCATCACAGCTTGGGGTCCACTCTGTGGGTTAGGGCTGGGGCACCGTTCACGTTACTTCATCTAAGCCCTCATTACTACCTCTCAAAGGTAGGTGCTTTCATCATCTCCACTTCCCAGAGAAGAAAACCCATTTCACAGATAAGAAAACGGAGGCTACCTGAGATAAATTAACTTGCCTCAGGATACACAACTTATGAGTGGCAAATCCAGGCGGACCTGGAAGCCGGGGAGGCGGTGCTTTCTCCCTGGAACTCTGAAACCTTTAACAAAAAATACTATCGTCTCCCGGCTGCCAGCATTTATGGAGGAGCGATCTGCCCAGGCAGCCGCAGCGAGGCTGCAGCCGGTTCAGCCCAACTACACCCCACCTGGCTCTCGCCGTTTCCTTTCCCCTCCTACTCCCGGCCAGAGGTCGCGGCGGCCCCGCCCCCACAGGCAGGAGTGCTCCTGGGCTGGGAGTTCGGGACGCCGAGGGCGCTTCTGGCCTCCGAGCAGATGCTCGGAGCCTTTGAATTGCGCTCGGGCAACCAAGCGAGAAGTCTCCTGGGGGTTGCCTCTCGTGTGCTCGTGAGTTTCCGCGGTCGCCCTGAGCCCGCACCGGGCAGATCTGGGACCGCGCGCTCGGGACGCGAGAGGCCGGCTCCGCAAGGCGACGGTCTGTCTAGGTTCCAGGTTCGGAGCGGGCACAGCTGCTTCCCGCTGCGCGCTGCTGTGCGCGGTCCGCGCCGGGTCTGGCACCTCTGCGGGGCGCCCGGGGCTGGACCCCTGGCGCTCTCCTGGGTGCGCGGGGTCGGGCCGGAGCATCGCAGACCCGCCCCGCGCCTTCAGCGGTTGGAAGCGAAGTCGAGCCCCTGTTTCCCTGTCGCCGTCACCCCAAATGCCCACTTACTTATTTCAGGTTGTCTTGAGTGAAAAGGTAGTGGGGAGACCTCCCACATAGTCCCTCTCGCGCTGCCTTTTTGCTTTTGAACGCCGAAAGCCACGTTTTCTGTACCTTAGGGCGGCCTCCAGGGCAGGAACTAATGTGACGCCTTTAAATCCACACCAACTGGAGAATATATCGAACCGATACGTTGTGTGCGAGAATACATTGCACAGTATGAGGTCAATATACACCTAAAAACTTCGTGTTGATTTTTAAAGAAAGCCACTGGTTACAGCGGTCTCCCGCCTCGCAATTGCCTGACCTGAAAGGCGAACATGATTAGCGTCTTTCTGGGACTATCTTATTACGGTTTTACACCAGCAAGTACTTCTCCACGTCTGAACTTCTCTGTATGCTTGTGTACATTATTCAACACCTTGATTTTTTTTTTTTTCACTTAAAATTCATCTTGGAATCAGTTCCTGGAGAGGTCAGAGATTCTGCTACCTCAGCACATCCTGGGAACACGATTGGCGAGAAATGCCTTTTAAATTGCATATTGGTGTGATGCTTTGGGGCTTTCCTTGCAGCTGCCAACGCCGAGGCCCACGCCGCGGAAGCGCGCAGGTGGAGAGGCGCTGCTTTGGGCTCAGCTCCCCCGCGCTCGCTCGGCGCGCCTCACCCGGTCTGGACCTGGCTTAGGCGTTTCCTTACTCTGAGCCTCTTCATTATTTGTACTTTGAGACCCCAGAAGGAGGTAAACAAGCTCCGCGATGCTGCGCTGTGCTCCTAGGGCTGGGGGGAAGAGAGCGATCTTCCAGACGGTTTCAAAGCAGTCTGAAGTCGGATCAAAGCGGAGGACCCAGAGGCGAACGTCACCCCAGTAACGTCCCGCTCCTCTAGGCTGGGCTGCTGGGAGTAGGAAAGGAGCTGGCCAGAGGTCCAAAGAGTGAGCGAATCGTTTCCCGATTTCTCCTTCCTGGCAGTGGCAACTCGGGTTGCCCCCCACCCCCCACCAGGGATTGAACTCTGGGCCTTGGAACCGAGCTACACCCCGTCTCTCTCTCTCTCTTCCCCCTTTCCCCCTCCTTCCCTCCCCTCCTGTCCTTTCCTTCCTTCCTTTTTTATTTTGAGATAGAGTCTGGCTAAATTCCTAAATTGTCTATGCTGAACTTGAACTTGCCATCTTCCTGCCTCAGCCTCCCCCAAGAGCTGAGATTGCAGGCCTGAACCACCACGCCAGTGCAACAATGCCAACTCTGGAAGATGCTGCAGCTCTCCGCGCTTCTCAGAGTCGCGCAGTAAGGTTCAGTTCGCTCAACACTATTTAATATAGGTTGAAGAGTGTATGCGTCGGAGATTGTGCTGGGTGCTGGTGCAGAACCGGGTGGCATTGAGGCCCAGATGACATGTCCTGGGGAGCTGGCGGGAGGTACAGATAATAAGTCCGTGAATGAGACCGTGTCAGAAAATAAGCAGAATAATGCAATGGTTTCAAATTTTGGCTGCACATTAGAATAAGCTGGGGAGTTCTTAAAAATCCTGATGCCTAGGTAGCACCCTAGAACAGTTAAACCAGAATTTCTTGGGGCAAGATACAAGTATTTCTTTTTTAAAAACTTTAAAATTTTATTAGTACATGTTTGAAGTAGATAATGATTACATCACATGTGTATGTCCATGGCACATCTTAATTCTTTTTATTACTCCTTCTCCTCTCTTTCCTCCCAACTGCGTCTTTCTTTTTTCTCCCCTCCCCTATCTCTGGAGCCCCATCAGTAGTGATTTCAGTTTCCGCCAAAGTTGGAGACTCATTCGGCTTTTGGTTTTGGGGGTTGGTGGAACTCCTTTCTGAATAACTGACATTTGAACTGAGACAGCAATGCCAGCGGCCTGGAGAAGGCTTCTGGGAACACTCTGTGCCCAACTCTGTGCCTGCTAGTACTTTGGAATTGGCAGCAGGAAGGGCCTTTTCAGAGGAGAGGGAAGCTTGAAGGATGGCCTGTGTGGTCACTGCTCTGCATCCCTGGAGTCTGTCACTTGCCTCGCCTTAGGGACACTTTAAACATCACTGAAGGTGATCTAGCTTAAAATGATCAATTTTTAAACATAGTTTTAGAGTCAAATAGTGCATGGGAATGTTTTAAAAATAGAATAATGCTGGAAAGTGCTTAATAATATCTTCATAAGGTCTTCAATGAGGATGTATCGTCAACTCTAAAATACTAGCTATTAATTTGAGCCATTGTTGTGTTTATTATGAAGATTGAAAAGTTGCTTCTTGGAGTTTTAATCTGATGCCTTTTGAGAGAATTGCTCATTTAGTCCAGGTGTTATTTTTCACATCCTACTGTGGCATGCGTAGAAAGGAAAATGGTCTCTGTATGCACAGGCATGAGAGCTGGATTACAACTGCCACCTGACCAACAGTGGTTGTAAGGAACCATTACTGATAGAATGTACTTGGATTTCCAAGAAGTAAAAGGTGTGTTTTAGAACTGAGGTAGTCTGGTGTTAGGCAACAGCTCACTCCTCTCAATGATTTATGCCTTTTAACTTCTTTAATCCTTACCGTAACCACGGGAGGCAGGAAATATTATTAAGGACATTGACAAATGAGAAAATGGAGATTCTGAAAGGTAAATTACAATCAGACTTAGCACCAAGTTGCTGAGATGGGGCATAAACCCATTGTGCGCTCATTACCACACCAGGCTGGGAACATTGTCCAGATGTGTCAGCTGAGACTCAGAAGGGTTGAAAAGAGGGACGTAGGATGAGAAGTGAGAGGAGGGGCTTGAAAGCCCAGGCAAGTGCTGGACTGGGGTCTGCGTTTCAGTTTGACCACGATTTTGTAGCAGTTTGGGAAAAGGGAGGACCACACAGTAAAACAATATTCGATAGGTAAGACTGTTCATGACATCCAGAAAACTTATAATGAATGATTCATGCATATTCCAGGCCATTTTGCAGGCCATGCAGTGCATATAGAAAAGGGGAAATAGTCTGAATGTTCAGGGTACAAGCATTTCCCAAATTGAACAGATTTGTGTAAGCAGCACCCCTGTTAACGAATCTAGTGTTGCCCAGACTCCAGCAGCTCTCTGTTCACCCCTCTGGTCACCTCCCATGAGGTCAACACTATTTTGCCTTCTATCATTATTGATTAATTTCCTGTATTTTTGAATAAATAGAATCTTACGGTGTGTTCTTTGTGTCTGGCTTCTTTCACTAAACCTGGGCTTGGGATGTGTCTTCATACCGTTCTGAGTAATTCCATTTGTTCTGTTCCTCGCTGAGCCATATTCCATTCTGTAAGTATACAGTTTATTCTACTGTTTGAAATATTAGGGTTCTTGTGGCTTGGGGGTTACTGTTTATAGGGCAGAATGGACACTCTCGGACATGTTCTCTGGTGAATATCTTGGCTGCATACCTGTCAGGCCTTTGCCCACAAAAGTGGGATTTCTGGGGCACAGAAGGCAGATTAAATCTTTTTAAATACTATTAGTAACATTTAGAGATCTTTGACTGTTGAGGATGGCACCTTATATTCTCAGCATTTAATTGTAATGATGTCAGGGTGTATCAAGGAAAAGGACATCAAGTTTAAAGGGAGAGGAAAAGATGGAAAGGAGATACATTTACTGTTCCATATTTTCATATAATCTACTTAGGGGTAATTATATTTCCTCAACCAAGCTGATGGTTGAGTCTGCCCTTTTAAGATAATAATTACCTTAATGTTTAAATTAATTTGAGTCAGCATCCTAGTTATATAGTTGTATATCTTTTTCAATAAGGTTAAACAAATATATATATGTATGTGTGTTTACATATATACCGTGTATATATTACATTTATATGAATAAGATGTACATATGCATAAATACATATACAAGTATTTTTCCATTGTCCTGTTACAAGCAATGAACACTGCACAAACAACTTTATGTACTTCGTCCTATTATTTCCCTAAAATAAATTACTAAAATTCATGTTGTTAGATCGAAATATATTTTTGTTTACAATCTTGATAGGAAAACCAAACACTAACACTAGTTGTTATGATTAACTTTCTAGTTTTTACCAGTCTGATAAGAGAAAAATAGCTCAATATTGCTTGGTATTCTTTAAATCATTAATAAATTTATACATCAAGTAAGTTTAGTAAGTGCACTTGGATATTACATAAATCTTTACTTTGTTGGGCATTGAAATATTCCTTCCTATTTTATTATCTGTTTTCCGTTTTAGTGATGTTTTGCTTTCTTATTTTGTTTTGTTTTGTTTTGTTTTGTTTGAGTCAGGGTCTTGCTATGTACCCCAGGCTGTCCTCAGACTCACAAAGATCGATCCTTCTGCCTCAGCCTCCCAAGAGCTGGGATTGTAGGCATGTGCCACCACACCCAGCTTAGTTGTGTTTTATTCTGTGTAGAAAAGTTAAGCATTTTTATTGATGCATGTTGGGCTTTCTGTAAAGCCCTACAAAGTTTTCATGCTCTCCAAGATTTCTTCTAGTGCAGTAGTGTTACGTTGCACAACTGTGACACATTTGAAATGAATTTAGAGGAAGAGAATGAGCAGAAATTTATCATATGGTCTGATAATTAGCTAACTGGTTGTCCAAACACCATTTATTGATTATGCTTTATTAGAAATGCATTAAAAATATATACATCTCCATATATTCTTGGACTTAACTTTAGGAACTAATTACTGCAGTTGAACTGTTTCCTGTTTTGATACCTGTGGTGTTCTTTCAATATATCAACCTCATAACACAACTTGTCCTCCATAGGACTAAAAATACAGCTTCCCTCCTTTCCTATCTCCCCCATTCTCCTCTCCTCCTCCTTCTCCCCCTCCTTCTCCCCTTGCCCCTCCTCTTCTTCCCCTCCTCCCCGTCCCCCTCCTCCTCTTCCTCTTTCAATCCCCCCCCACCCCCGCTCTTGCTCCCCTGAAGATGAAACTCAGGGTCTCAGCACAACACTTTCTTTTAAAAGCAATTTTTGGCTCTTTTATTATTCACATAAAGTTGAGAATTGAAATTTTGATCAACAGTGCACAGCTTAAAAATTTGTTCAGGCTGGGCATGGTGGTGCACACCTCTAATCCCAGTACCCAGGAGGCTGAGGCAGGAGGATTGCCATGAGTTCAAGGGCAGCCTGGGCTACATGGTGAATTCAAATCCAGCCTGAACTACTTAGTGAAACCCTGTCTCAAAAAAAAATTTTTTTTTGTTCAGAAAAAAGTGACATCTTTGCAATAGTATTCCTTTCTAAAATCAATGTATTTTGCACACTTATAAAAAGCAAAGAATTCACCAAAAAGTATTTATCATTTGTTCTTATTTTATGATATAATAGTACATTTTTAAAAATACAATATCAGTGTTTATTTTCGTGAACTATTTGTAAAGTTGAGCTTCTTAAGATAAACTTTGCATTTAGTAAAATTCACTCTTTTAAGGTGTGACTTTTATTGAGTTGTGACAAAGATATATGTTTATGCAACCAATAGCACCACTGAGATATATAGAATATATCCATCACCCTAAAAAATGTTCCTTTGTACCCCTGTTGTAACCAACACCTTTTCCAATCTGAGTTTCTGACATCACTGGTTTCTGTAGATATTAATATACTTTTCACAATTTGCTCCATCATTATTCTGAGTTTCACTAATGGATTTTCTAGTATTCAGCTTCGCAGTGTTCCTGAAGTAAATTCTCTGTGGTTGTAGAGTGTATCCACGGTGCACTGCTGGACCCTCCCTGGCAACCTGTTATTTAAGAGTTCTACATCAATATTCACAAAAGAAATTGGTCTATATTTTCTTAGTTAGGTTTTGATAGCAACATTGCACCAAGTTAATAAAAATAGTTTGGAAACTTTGTTTTATTCTTTATGCAACAACTTAGATACAAGTATCACTTTAGTAAGAATTTACACCTGAAATGAGTAAGGCCTAGAAATACTCTATGTGCTTTTCTCCTCTTCTTTTTGGTGTATCTAATTCTGAAATTTTTCAAATGTTTTATCAGAGAGTTATACCAGATAATATAGTCATTAATATGGTAATCCATTTATTTAGTAATATGGTCATGTTTTATAATTGGTCTTGATTCTGTCATCTTATGCTTTCACGTCTTCCTTAATGTCCTGTTTTGTAATGATAGAGTTTATGTTTTTTCCCTTTCTGCCTCCCTGTACTTTATTAGCACCTCAGAAAATAGAGAGAGCTCTTTCCTCAGCAATTTTTTTTTTATGTTTTAAAGAATACGAGCATGCTTCTTTTTAAAAAAAGTATTATTCCCAGCCTAACAAACAAAATGGCATTTGTCGATTCACTATTGTAAAAGACGGGAATCACAGAATGGGAGCATCGTGGTAGGGTCCACCTACCTCATCCACTTCAGCATTCTTGGCACTAGGCACAGGGCTGCAAATATTGTAGGCACTTGATAAATACAAACTGGGTAAATAACTTAGTACAATTTATTGAGTCCTACTTTTGAATTTTTGACAACAGTCTTTGAGACATAGGTACCAGTATATTATGGTATATCTATGTGATACCAATGTACTTATAAGTTTCAAATTATGTTATTTTCTCTTCAAAAATAAGAACATTGAACATTCATAACTCCATTTACTGTAATAATGTGCCGTAATTTACAATCAGATCAGTCTAGAGCTTACTGCCCGCCCTGTGCACTGCTCTCTGCACTCTCCGTTTTTTTCGCATGGCTGGATTGTGTTCTTGGACCGATTTTTCTGTTCGTAGGTCCTCCTTGTCTTTCATCTTCTGTGTTTGTAGGGTTCTCCTAAGAAGAGCCGGTGGTGTTCGTGTGTGCTCACTGAGAACTACATTGTACTTTTATTTGCTCAGCATTGATTGTTGGTTTTTATTTCATAGCACTATGTGAAGACTGTTTTGGCCAGCACGGAGTATTCCATGACACACACGCACAAGTCCACACACGCACATGTACACACACACACACACAATGATCTGATGATTTATTTATTCATTTCCCCAGGGATGCGGAAATGAATAAAGAAAAATTTAGATTTTTCTCATCATTCCCTCTATAACTAATGTTTTGTTAGGTAATTTTTTTTATTGCTGTAGTCCCTTCTTAGCCAGCATCTATCGAATCAGAATTTCTAGGTTGTGCCTCTTGATGAAAGATTCTTGGGTGCATGTGGCATATGGTACATCATGCAGTTCTGCTTTGGGCCCTCTGGAACCTTCCCTTCATCGGCCGAAGTCCCAGTATAACTTGGCCTGGTTACTTTCCACTGGTGTCAGGATGTGAGCTCTATTCAAGTTGTTCCATCTCCCCTTCAGCCTGCCGTGACAATGACACTTGAGAGTTTCCAGGATTGTACTCAATGTCTTCAGTTTGACTTCTTGCTCTTGTTTTATAGTAGCTTTTTATAGATTCTTAGCATCCTCCACTTTTAATTTGTTGCAAATTTTTTCTGTGTCTGGTTGATACATCTTAGTCTTTAGTATTATAAAAGCACTTGCCAGCTAGGTATGGTGGTACATACCTGCAATCCAGCACCCTGGAAGGCTGAGGCAGGAGGATCATGGATTCAAGCCCAGCCTGGGCAAATTAAGGAGACCTTGTATAAAATAAAAAATAAAAATAGGGCTGGAGCCATAGCTCCATGCAAAGGCCCTGGGTTTGTTCCCCAGCACTGAGATGAAAAGTGCTTTCCTCTTGGCCCTCTCATTTCAGCACGGCTGGCTTATTCTTCAAGTCTTATATCTTTGGTTCCTTTCGCTGTGTTTTGTGGGACAAGGTGTTCTGTAAGCCTGGACCCTCTTTCACAGGAATCTTTTGTATTTATTGAATATTAAATTAATTATCTTAAAATGTCATTATTAATTTCCCAGCTCCCATCTTTGTAATAATATTTTTAAATTTTATTTTAATGGTACATTTTAGATGTACATAGTGATAACATTCATCGAAGGGGATTTGTACCTGTACGTGATATATCTTGTTGCTTCTTTTGGCCCATTTCCCTCCCCTCACCCCCTCCTCCCTCCTTATTTACAAAAGCTTTGTTTCCATTTTTTTCCTTCTATTCCTTATTTCTCTTGTAGCTCTGTTCCTTTCCCCACTTCCTTCCCTTGTTCCTCTTTCCATTTGTATGATTTCTTCCCTTTCCCAATATAATACATTTTAGTCCTTATTTGCATTTCCATTTCTCACACCAGAGAAACAATGCAGTCTTTAAACATGTGTGTCCGATTCATTTCACTTAAGAGTATGGTCTCAGGATGCATCCATTTACCTACAAATGTTTTAAACTTACATTCTTCATAGCACAGTAGTACTTCACTGTATAAAATAACCACATTTTCTTTATCCATTCCCCTGTTGATGGGCATTTGGGCTGTTTCCAATATTTAGCTGTTACAAACTGTGCCACTGTAAACATGGGTGCGCATGTTTGTGGTTTGATGTTTTTAATTCTTTTGGGAAGATACCAAGAAGGGAAATAGTTGGGTCAAATGGAACCTCTAGTTCCCTGAGGAATCTCCACACTGACTTCCATAATGGTTGCACTGGTCTACATTCCCACCAACAATGGAGAAGGGTTCCTTTTTATCCACAGCCCCTTCAGCATTTGTTATTGGCTGATTTGTTGATAATAGCCATTCTTCCTGGAGTGAGGTGGAATCTCAGGATTGTTTTAATTTGCATCTCTCAAATGACCAGTGATGTTGAACATTTTTTCATATGTTTATTTGTTGTTTCTACTTCTTCATCTGAGAAATGTCTATTCATTTCAACTACCCACTTTTGGATTGGGTCTTTAAATTTGGGGGGGTCTGATTTTTTTGAGTTCTTTATATATTCTAAATATGAGTCTTTTGTCAGAGGAATAGCTGGCAACATTTTTTTTTCCCACTCTGTGAGTTGTCTGTTTGCTCTCTTAGTGTTTTGTTTTTTTTTTTTTTTTGGCAGTGCAAAAACTTTTTAGGCAAGGCAAGCACTCAAACCACTGGGCTAAATCCCCACCTGCAAAAACTTTTTAATAAGATCAGATCCCAGTTGTTGATTCTTTGTGATATTTCCTGGGCAATTGGGATTTGTTCATAAAGTCCTTGCCTACACCTATGTCTTCAAGTGTTCTACCTATTCTACCTTCTAGCAGATTTAGTGTTTCTGTTTTAATATTTAGATCTTTGATCCATTTTTATTTTAGTTTAGTGCAGGGTGAATGATATGGATCCAGTTTTAATCTTCAGCATGCAAAAAGCTAGTTTTCCCAGCACCACTTATTAAAGAGGTCATCTTTCTTCCAGTGAGGATGTTTGGTCCATTTGTCAAACATAAGGTGACTGAAAGTGTTTGGACTTGTTTCTGCATCTTCTAATCTATTCCATTGGGGTCTATTTTTTTTTTCCTTTTGTGAGTACCATGCTGCTTTTATCACAGTAGCTTTGCAATATAATTTCAGGCGAGGTTTTATGATGATGGTTCCTACTTTGGTTTTGTTTCCCAGAATTGCTTTTGGGATTGTTTTCTCTAATTCTGTGATGTATGCTATTGGTATTCTGATTGGGATTGCATTAAGTTTGTATAACAGTTTTGGAATTATGCCCATTTTCACTATGTTGGTTCTTCCTACCCAAGAACAAGTGACTTCTTTCAGCCAATAACAAATGCTGGAGGGGCTGTGGAGGAAAAAGGAAGCCTCCTCCACTGTTGGTGGGTGTGTAGACTGGTGTAAACACTATGGAAATCAGTGTGGAGATTCCTCAGGGAACAAGGACTAGAGATTCCATTTGACCCAGCTATTCCACTTCTTGGTATCTTCCCAAAAGAATTAAAAGCATCAAACCGCAGTGATACATGCACACCCATGTTTATAGCAGCACAGTTTGTAATAGCTAAATCTTGGAAGCAGCCCAAATGCTCATCAACCAAGGAATGGATGAAGAAGATGTGGTTTTTTAATACTGTGGAGTACTACTGCACCATGAAGAATGATCAGTCTGAGACATTTTTAGGTAAATGGATGCATCTTGAGACCATATTCTTAAGCAAAATAAGTCAGACATACATATTTAAATACCATATTGTTTCTCTGGTGTGAGAAATGGAAAGTGCAAATAAGGACTAAAATGTATTATATTGGGAAAGAGGAAAAAGTGTTCAAATGCAATAACTTGATTTATAATACTGTAAAAATTATATAGATCTATACATAGATTTTCTGAAGTTTGTGGTTTTAGTTAACCTTGCCTGTGGGTTTTTTTTTTTCTTCTCATTTTAGTTCTTACACTAGTCCAGAAATTACAGCTTCAATTTGTGCTGATCAAACTAAATGCTTTTATGGGCCAGGGAGATAAATAAGTTGAAACAGGAGTATTGCTATGTTATTTTCTCTTAATATATTACCATATGTTACAGCAGGATTAATTATAATTCTTGAATTAAAAAAAAACTCACTGAAATTCTAAGTCTTTCTTCAGATAATCATTTTCTCTCATTGTTTTGTATTTCTAGTTAAAGCTCTTAGTAAATGAATTTTTCCTAATGGTGTTATACAACCCACTTCTTTGGCACAGACACATTTCCGTACATATTGCACATTTAGGAATAATTTCGCGTCTACTGCATAGTTCTTGTCTTGATAGGACTCATAGAGGTAAACACTGTCTCACGTCACATGCAAGCCTATGAGAAGAAAACAGCTCAAGCAAGATCTCAAGAATCGCTGATGTTCGCGGGGCTCTTGGACTGCATGAGACCCCGTTCTCAGTGCTGGCACACACTCCTCAGCGCGAGATGGCTAACAGTCATCATTCCACTTTAAAAATTAAGAACTGAGCCACAGAGATCAAGAAACTTCCCCTACATCAGCGCTGGGCAGAAGCTATGGAGTCTGGATCCAAATCCAAGCAGTCTGGCCCCTAGTCCGTCCCATACTCACCGTGCCAATCCATTCGTCACAAATGCAACCGCCCTTAGGTGCTCGCAGAGAGAATGGCAGGTGGACTGGCGGACATAGGACCCCACCCAAAGGGGCAGTCACTTCTTCAGTGTCAATTCTACTGACTTTTCAAGAAAAGTATAATTTGTGTATACTGTTGTGGATTTTAAAATACAGTGTTAGAAATGATTCAGCTATATGCAGTTCATACAGGGGAATGCAGATTATGAGGAGATGCTGGGCTGTATCCCTGGTGTAGACTGCCTGTTTTGTACTAAAATCTACCTACTAGGGAGCTTATTCTGAGCACAGGAGCAGTAAAAGGAGTAAGATGAAGAATGTTTTCTGTTTATGCATCTTCATCCCTTTCTTTTCCTTTACTTCTTTTCTTCTTTCTTTTCCTCCTTCTTCAAGGAGATTAGAGGTAACTATTTTTAATATTTTAATCATTTCTCTAATATCACTATAATGAACATGAATTGCTGGCAAAAATGTTTAAGAGTATATAGAAAATGTTAACAGCAATCAACTAGAATAGAAAGAACAGAGAGAAAACGCTATTGAGTATCAGAAAGAACAGAGAGAAATACCCTATTGCACATCAGATAAATTGGAGCATTTTAATAATTGCCTTCAAGTTTGTAATTTATCTTAGATAGCAACATATGGAAGGGTAAAAGGCCAGGCTTTGAGGTCTCACAGATCTGTTCTCATTTGTGAATACACTTACATAGTGTTGGGCAAATTATTGAACTATGAAAGCCACAGTATTTTCACATGTAAACTGAGATACGGATATCTCTCTGAGAGAGGTTGTTTAAGTATTATTTAAATCACTGATCAGAGTGTTTAGGATATAGCATATCTATAAGGAATAGGAGATGCTATAATTACACTGGAAATAAACATACACACAGTATGTATGTACTGTATAGGGGGGTGTAAGGCAGATGAGATACAGAAAGTAAAAGAACTAGGACCAATGAGTAAAAGTTGAAAGGAAGTTAATTGACTTGAAGCATAACAATCCAAGAGAACTTGGACTCACTATCAATTAAAATGTCCAATTTGATATGATCATAAAGATGAATATTTGCATTTTCAGAAATTACTCAGTGAACCAGTTTTGAGTCCTGCTTTGGTTGCTTGGGTTCATTAAGTTAAATAATGGGAAAGAAAGTTCTTTTACATGTCGGACTAAGTAAAGTAAACCATTGTTCCAATTAAATTCTTTGAGCCATTTTTCAGATCCCACCACTTCAACAGTGCCAAATCCCCTCATCTAAAGCAAATTTTCAAAAGACTTATTGTGTGCCAGCCTCCGTACTAGCCACAGGGATACTAACATTATTAAGCTTTAATCCAGAAATTTGAGGCGTGCTAAACCTTTTTTTTAGCCATGTTTTTGCCACGTTGAGGATTAAGCCCTAATTCTCTTACATGCTGGGCACTGCTCTACCATTGAACTATATCCTCAGCCCTTAAATCTACTGATTCTCTAACATTGTTATTTTATCATTATAGAACTCACAAAGATTACTGGTAATAAAAAATCAAGCCCCCCAAGGTATACAATAAAAAACCAGACAATTTAATGTAAAAAAGTCACTTAAAAATGTTATCTAGAGGGGCTGGGGATTTAGCTCAGTGATTAGAGTGCTTGCCTTGCAAGCACAAGGGCCTGAGTTCGATCCCCGGTACCACAAAAAAAAAAAAAAAAAAAAATGTTATCTAGAAAGAGTGAATGTTTTCAAGGCCAGCTTACTTTTTTTTTTTTTTTTTTTTTTTTTTTGTGCCAGGGATTGAACTCAGGACCTCGTGCTTACAAGGCCAGCACTGTAACCACGGAGCTAAATCCCCAGCCCCAAGAGTGAATGTTTTCATTGAATAAAAGAGTTATTATTTATAGATGATTACTACTTCCTGATTATATTCTTTAAAGATCTGGTATTATCATTGTGAAATTCAATAATTCAATTGGACTCCTTTCACTTGTAAACTCTTCCTGCTCAATCAGAGAGGTATTGTGTGGATGCTGTTGCCAGTATCCTGTCTTTATCCAGGAAGGGCAGCAGTGTACTTTTAGTTGGCACCCTGTTTAGGTGTTCATTGTACAGTGATACAAAATGAACTGCAGCAACTAGTTATGGGAAAGAGGATAGTAATTGTCCCAGATTGGTGAAAATGTTGCCAATCCCTTCAAATGTTCTATTCTGGATTTAAAGAAAGAAGTCAGTCATCAGCATCACCATCATTTTGTTCTTGTTGAAGATTCTCAGAGTAGCAGCCAGAAGAGAGAAACCCGTTCTGTATTTAGAACCACTATTAAATTCACTTAGAAATTTATTAAAAGCAAGCTGTAGCATTAATGAGTCTCACAGGGAAATCTGGAATATAATCACAATATATTTAAAAGACTAATGAGGAGCCAGGCATGGCGGCATGTCCCTCTAATCTCAGCACTCTGAGAGGCTGAGGCAGGAGGACTGCAAATTGGAGCCTAGCCTGGCAACAGAGCAACTTAGTGAGACCGTGTCTCAAACTGAAAAATAAAAAGGGCCTGGGGACATAGCCCTGGGTTCAATCCCCAATACTACAGATGCACACACACACACACACACACACACACACACACACATACACACACAAAAGAGTAGTTAAAACATACAAGTAGCATGTACACAAACTGTTAGATTGTAGCCAAACCTGTACCTGTTCTAGAGCCCTTGCATTTCTATATGAATTTTATTTTATTTTATTTATTTTTTGGGCAGTGCTGGGGATCAGACTCAAGGCCTTGGTCTTGCCAGGCAAACGCTCTACCACTTGAGCTAAATCGTCAACTCCTCTATATGAATTTTATTTTATTTATTTTTTTTATGAATTTTAGAACTAACCAATTTCTATAAAGCTGTAGCTTCAAATGAGATTATAACATAAATGAAAACAATGAAATAATGAATTAAAAATTTTTAGTTAATATTTTAGAAAAAAGTATTCATTTCTATCTTCATTTATCATTAGTAAATGTCTCACTTTTCTGTTGTCTTTATATTTTAAAACTGGTAGAATTTTGATTGGGACCGTGTTGAGTTTAATTCGCATCTTATCGATATTAAAGAAAAATGCCGGGTCTTCCCTGGACACCCTCAGCTTTTCCTCCTGTCTCGGAGGCTGAATGAGGGATTCTGCCCGTCACTGGACCAGTCTGGGCCTACAGAGGGGGCCGCACCGGAGACCTGCAGATGGAATACAAACAAGCAAACAAGCGGCACTGCGAAGGACTGGAAAGGCCACAGGGCAGCAAGTGGGGCGCTGGCGGCAGCGAGTCGCTGGATTAACCTGACCTGGGATTTTCACTTCTAGCTTCTCTTGTATGAGTTTAAAAGATATTACACAGAGCTCTTCCCTTTTCAGTTTCAGTTAAGGTATAGACACAATTTTTAAAAACATTTTACTTTTTGTTTTTTGTTTTCAAGATAGGGTCTTGCTATGTAGCTCAGGCTGGCCTTGAACTCACAGAGATCCTCCCACTTCAGCCTCCTGAGTGCTGGGATTACAGGTGTGTGCCACCATGCCCGGCTAGGCATGGAAACAACTTAAAAAGTTCTGATTATAAGATCTTGGTAACAGCAGTTAAGACCTTAAGATCTTGAGCCCCTTACAGACGGTGGATAGACAAAGTTGGTGATGTACATTCCCTAAAGGAAAAGGGTCAAGATGAAAACAAGAACTAAGACGTGCTAAGTACATGTACCAATTCCCCTGATGAAGGTAATCATTATATACTGCAAATGTGCACTGATAAAAATTTTTAAAAATAAAAATAGAAATGAAGAAGGAAAGGGCCAGTATTGTTTCTTCTTGTACCTCAGGTCATCAGAAAGGGGCTTGGAGGAGACCTTGACGTGTGTCCCTGTGGTGAGGGGAAGCAGAAGGCTGGCAGGTGTCCTGAGTGAGGGACTGAGATGTGAGTGGGCAACGAAGGAGAAACCGTCAGGGCTGGCGCAGACCTGCAGCAGCGGGGATTCTGGGGAGAAAGGGACAGTGAGACGTGCTCAAGTGCTATGGTCTGTATGTCTGTGTGGTGAGATGTAGCCCTCCCCAAGATGATATGCGGGGTCTCTGAAGTGTGGTTAGATGATGAGGGCCGAGCCTGCATGAAGGAGATTAGTGCCTTTACGGAAGAGGTCCAAAGGAGCCTGTTTGTCTCTTCCACCAACTGGGGAAAGACTGAGAAGTCACCATTGCTGAGGAATGGGCCCTCGCAGATAATCAAACCTCCCAGCACCTTGATCTTGGACTTCTCACCCTCCGCACCTGTGAGAAAGGTGTTCCTGTGGTTCATATGCCAGTCAGTCTATGTCTTTGGTTACTGCAGCCATGATGTACTAAGACAGCAGGGACTTGATGTGGGTCGCGGCCCAGGGGAGGCTCGGAGGATTGGGGGGAGATTTTCCGGAGGCCCGGGCCGTTTCAGATCTGGTCCAAATGGAGATCACCTGCAAGAGCAATGAGGCAACAGCTGAAAAGACTGAGTGGAGAGGAGCAGCTGATGGAGAACTCCACTTGCAGAGAGCAGAAGTCCAGAGGAGAGAAAGTCCTTCATCCACACGCTGGGAAGTGCATGCACTCCCTTGTGGTCGGGTAACAAACTACACAACATCAGCTCCCACCGTCGTCTGGGTCACATGGCATCATAGGAAGGGACAGTACCAGTCAGGTATGAATTTTTCTTTTCTCCTTTACCATTTTCTTTCCCTGCTGCTTTGGCTGCTTTGGCCCTGGAACATCAGCAAACGGATCAGTGGGATGAGAGAGGAGATGTTGAGATGAAAGAGGGGAAGCAGAGTGGGTTTATGCCTTCCCCAGCCCTCAGTCCTGAGAAGCCCGCAGCATTAGGAAGGGAGGATGGTTTTTGTTTGTTTGAGATAGTCTTGCTACACTGAAGGGATGATCCTGCCTTGGTCCCCTGAGTTAAATAAGGAGAATCCGTGTGTGTGTGTGTGTGTGTGTGTGTGTGTGAACGTGTAGTACTGGGGATTGTATCTGGGAGCGTTCTACCACTGAGCTATATCGCCAGATCCCCACTCCCAGTGCTTTTCGCGGTACTGGGGATTGAGCCCAGGGCCTTCTTACAGGGTTATCTCCCAAGCCCTTTGAAAAAAACTTCCTATTTTGCGACAGTGTCTCACTAAATTGCTGAGGCTCAACTTGAACTTGCAATCCACCTGCTTTAGTGTTCTGAATGGCTGGGATTAAATGTATGGGACAACATCCCTTCAGGAAAAATATTTTAACTTAAAGTCGCATTCAAAGCTATGATAATCACATGGGGCTGGAAATATTTAATTGCGAAACTTAGCTAAGTTTCCTAATTTAAAGTGACAGCAAGCCATCTACCTGTCTCTCTTGCCTGAGAGTTACTATTTAGTGTCATGGAACTACCTGAGTTTTCGTTCAAGGGTCAAAATAAAAGTTTCCACGTTTAAATATATTTTAACGAGAGACCAGAAGACCTAAACAAATCTACTAACGGATTACAGGCCATATGTTCTCCTTGTTCAACCTGCTGTTTATAGTTTTTTGCCACATTTAGTTGGAGTTCTGTGGTTTGAAGCTAAAGCATCCTGACTGATCTATTAATTTTCCTATGGATTTTATTTTGTAAAGACAATTCTTATTACATTTCACACTCTTGTTTTTTGTCTCTAATGCTTATTATTTAATGATAATGGAGTCATAGGTCAAGAAAACAGATTTGTAAGTTTATCAAGGCATTTTATTCTTAATAACCCCAAGAAGAAAGCAGCAGGATAAATAGGGGAATATAAAATGTTTTATGTTAGTCAGGAGAAAAGGTGAACACTGTGTGAAGACAGAGCTCCTCAGCAGGATTATGCATATAGAATATTTGTCCGCCTTTGTACCACATATTTTAGTTTGGTATCATCACTGATTTTGAAGGATTTATAATTGACAGATGGTACCTAATGCGGCTCTCCCCTCCTTGCCTATTGTGCAGAGGAGAATTTGCCAAGTGTTCACAATAGGAAAATTGGTCCTGTTTCCTAAAGGGCAAAAATGAATCACTTTCTTTTTGGATTAAGAGCAAGTTCAGGGTGGCCCAGAAATACATTGACAAGGTTTACTTGCCAGAGCGCTGACATTCAACGCCTCATATATTTTTCTAAAGAAGATTTCTGGTTTGTTACTGTAAAATGGGCCGTGCATGGCTAGTGTGTTGAAAATGGAGTCAAGGTACTTTAGATGCTTTCACATGGGCTTAAGAAAATGTAAAGCATTTGTTTAAATGAAGTTTCACAATGCAGGCCTGTTGTTGCTTTTTCTATTCCCAGTCAAATCTTTGTTAAAGGGTTCTTAATTTACCCTGTGGTAGTTGGAGAAAGTGATAATTTAGTTTAAAATGAAAGATCAACTTAGAAACAAGCAGGAAGATTATGAGTTTGAGCCCAGCCTGGGCAACCTAGTGACTTAAGGGGACCCTGTTTTGAACTAAAAAGTGAAAAAAAAAAAAAAAAAAGACTGGGGATGCAGTTCAGTGCAAAGGCCCTGTGTTCAATCTCCAGTAACACCACCACCACCAAAAAGAAAAGAAAAAGCTCAGTTTTTGTCCTAAATTCTAATTATTTTAAGATCTCTATGAAGTATCACTTCTAGTTTTTTGAGACAGAGTCTCCTTGTGTATTTCAGGTTTGCCTTGAAGTGTTCTGTAGCCCAGGCTGGCCTTGAACTTGTGACAATCTTCCTGCCTCAGCCTCCCGAGTGCTGGGATTACAGCCAGGCCTGGAAAGAAATTTTGCTTTCAGCAAAATGTATCACTTTGATATCTGACTTATATTTTTTCTCTAATTAAGTTTGTTTCCTCTCTATATGGCATTACCTTTCTCAACATGTTTATGTGCATCATGACTTAGACAGATATCTGTGATCCAGATACAACATGATATGACAGACGTCCGCTTCTAAATTACAGTAGAAGTCCCCATGACCTGGTACCACCCCACACCAGGGGCACTGATTATGAGAGTAATCTACTGTCTAGAAGATTAGTCTGAATGAGGAAGTAAGTTATTAAGTAATTCTGGCTAATGGAGTTCATAGCAGTCATGAGCCATTTTTATTTTTCTTTCAAATACTTCTGAGCACTTTAAATTGTCTCCCTGACTCAGCCATGCTCCTTCAGTCAAAGCTCCACATGATGCCAGAATCCTCTTTTTAACCAGAAATTTGATTATGCCACTCTTTTGACTCAAATTTTCTAGTTACTTTAAAGTAGCAGCTAGAATTTCAGAATCCTAATTGGAGTACAAGCCTCTAATGATAATAATATGAATCACGGTTCTAATATTGTTTCTTAATATAAATTAGCAAAGCCTCCCCAGCCGGCACTGAATACCCCAAGAATTTTCTGCTGTTCGTCTGTTGGCCTCGTCTGTTGGTAGAAAGGAAAATGGAGAAGAGTGGAAGGATGGCATTTATGTCATAAGCAAATCCTCTATGAATCATCGAGAGACTGTGTAGATGGCCACAAAGAGATTTTGCTGAGGGTTTTGTACAGCTAAAATCAATTCGTCCACTTTATCTGTTTTGAACATACTGGGGATGCAACCAGAGATGTCACTAAGAGTTAGAGCTGCTTGGAAACCTTTAAAGTGTCAATTGACCACATTTTCAGGTGCAGAAATGTTACACAGACACACCACAGATTTGCCAGTGATTTACTTTTTAAAATCTGCAACAAATGGACCCAGGAATCTACAAGGGAATAAAAATATCATGAGAGTAAAGCTGAGTTGAAGCAGGGTAACTCAAAATCAATATTTTGCTTTTAAACTCTTCAGGGGAGACCCAGGAGGGCTGCACTCATTTTGTCCTCCTTACTTATTATCCCCAGAGGATGGGGCAAAAAGTGACAAGCCTGCTCCGTACTTCAGCCAGGACATTCGTCACTAACAAGACACTTGTTAGAATTCTTAGCTTCAGTTTCCTGGCAAGTGGTTTTTTTTTTTTTTTTTTTTTTAAATAATGATGCCATCGGATGCTGGTTAAAAGTCACACCTTCCGTATTATCTAGATGGGATTTTGCATTTGAGGAGCCAAGCAAAGAATAGTCAGTAGCAAAATTGAGGGAGGAAAGGGGAACTTCTTGTTAGCTAAACATGTGCTAAAAAGGCAGTGAAAGCCTCATCCATTACAGCTCCACTGAGCCTTTTGCTAGGAATTAGAATTCCTTGTTATGAAGTCAAATTATGTTCATTACTTTGCTGATGCCTTCCGTAAGTGCAAACAGCAGACTGAGGAGTGTTACACAGGGGTATTTTCTTTAAGTAACAAACCTATATAGATTTTATTCCAACTGGGTGGCATCAGTTGAGGTTTCTTTAAAGAGCTTATTTTCAAAAAACAAAACCCCAAACCATGTTTGGCAATTTCCATGAACTATTTAGAGATCTAAGATACAGGTCTTGACTCAGTGCACAGCATCCCTCCACTCTTAACTCCTTAGTCCGTTGCCTGGCAGGTGGCATCTGCTCCATGCACACTGCTGGCTCGGGCAAGTTCCTTCCCAGAGAAACAGGAAGAGATGAATGCAGCGGCTCAGTGGCTCCATTTTCTCTTTATTCTTAAAAGATTGGGAGGAATATATGGCAAAACAACCAGGGTCAGGTCAAAACGAATTCACTCGCATGTAACAGCATGTCTCTGTGTCAGAGTCCAAACAGGAAAATAGAAACGACAGTTATGTTAATGTACAGAATTTAATATGGGTCTCTTAGTCTCATAGATTTGTGAGGTCAGAAAGCAGAAAGTAATAGTTGAGATAACTCAGTTACAGTAATGTCAGAAAGTAGCCGTGTTCCTTAGGACTGGAGGAGCAAGGAGATGGGGTCAGTCGCTGGGACACAGAAGCTTGGAAGAGATGCCCCGTGACGGTGAAACTCAGATCTTTGTGAGGGTCGGTGGGGTGAGGGCTGGGGAGGAAGCACCGGCTGAGTGGTTCTGGTGGCTCCGAAACCACAAAGATGGGCTTCTTGGAGTTAGGACCTCTGAGGTGGGATGCTGCTTGGCTGGTGTGTGTCTTGGTGGGGACAATGTGGAGCCCGCTCTGGGAGAATTGCAGTAAAGCTGGAGAAAATTCTCGTGAGTGACAGCTGGGGTCGAGGACTATTGCTGCGCTATGCTGACAGGAAAATCGGAAGAAGCAGCCCCTACCTTTCACGACCAACCACCATTTTTATTCTTCCCGTATCCCACCATATTGGCCAAATCCCACAAGCAGCCAACTGGGAAAGGAGAAATGAAATTTACAGAATCTCTAGGTTCAACACCACAAAGCATAATATAGAGGAATTTATAATGAAGGGACAGTTGCTTAACAATTAGTCTCTTGAGTCACAGCCTCTGATGTACCAGAATAAGCAATTTAGGTTACCAAAAACCACTCCTTGTCCTTGCTGGTCTAAAGCAACGAAGGCTTGCTTTTCAGTGACCCTCCATGCTGGCTGCAGGCCGGCTGGGCTCAGCTGGGTGTTGTTGGAACTCCTGCACACAGCTTGAGGCAGCAGCCACTCTACGGAGTGCTGGACGTCACTAAGGCGTCTGGTGTGAGGGGTAGAGTTGTGTACTGGCTATTAACATTTCTATTTAGGAGTGACACATCACTGTTGTTCACATTTCTTTAGCCAAAAGAAGTCATTAGGACATTTTGGATTCCAAAATTGAGGAGAGGGAGTGAGAGAAGAACCAGAAATATTTGATTGATAAGGAAAATAGGTATTTGTTAGGCTTTTACTTTTGCTGAATAAATGCTTTTAAAATATATTTTATTAGTGTACCAGTTTTTACAAAATATGGTGTTTTAATGTGGTATTTTCTTTTTTTTCTTTTTTTTTTTTTTTGGTGCTGGGGATCAAACTCAGGGCCTATGTGCTTTGCAAGGCAAGCACTCTAACCATTGAGCTAAATCCTCAGCCCCTTAATGTGGTATTTTCATGCAGTATTTTCATATCCATCCCTTATTATCCCTTCCCCATTCCTTTCTATTAATAGTCTCCCTTCTATTTTCCTGCCATCTTTTTTAGATTCTGCATATTAGGGGAAACATTCAATACTTGTCTTTCTGAGTCCAGCTTATTTCACTGATCTCCATTTCCACCCATTTTCCCAAAAATGATACAATTGTTCTTTACAGCTGAATAACATTTCATTGTGGAGATGATATAGATAGATATGTAGATATAGATATATATAGATATATTGTGTTTTCTTTATCCATTCATCTGTCAACAGGCACTTAGGATATCTTAGCTGTTGTGAATTGTGTCGCAATAAACATGACATGCAGCTATCCCTATAATAAGCAGACTTTAATTTCTTTGGGTCTATACCAAGGAGTGGTATGGATGGGTTAAAGGGTAGTTCTATTCTTAGTTTTGAAGAACCTCCTTTCTTACTTACAAAGTGGATTTATTAATTTACATTCTCACCAGCAGCGTAGAGGTTTCTTTTCTCCCCTATATTACCCAACATTTATTGTTTTTTGTATTCTTAAAGATAGGCATTGTGCCTGCGGTGAGATAGAATCTCAAAATAGTTTGATTTTGCATGTTTCTAGTGACTAATTGTGTTGAACTTTTTTTCATATACTTACAATTTGTACTTCTTATTTTGAGACGTGTCTATTCAATGCATTTTCCCATTTATTCATTGGGCTATTTGGGGTTATTAAGGGTTTTCTGTTGGAGCACTTTGTATATTCTAGATATTAATGTTCTGTTGGAAGAGTAGCTAGGAAAGATTTTTTTCATGTCTCTTCACTGTTCTCGTGTTTTCCCTTGCTGTGCAGGAACTGTTAAATTTGAGGTAGTCTTAATTGGCGATGTCTTAGAGAACGTTTCCTATTACTGACCCAGGTCTATTTTAATCCTTAAAATTATGAAATGGTTCTCCCAATATGAGTGTGCCATCATTTGTTCCATTTTCCTACTGGTGGAATCTAAGCTGTTTCCACTTTTAAAACTTGCTACAAACATTGTTATAACAGACAATTTTTTTTTTGCCCATATGGAATTTACAGTCTATGTGGGAAGAGACAATAAATTAGATGACAAACAAAATACGTAAGACATTAGAAAACTGTAAGTTTTCAGAAAAAATTTAGAACTATGAAATGTACTTTGGGAAGAGAAGAATGTAGCTATGTTTCTGTAAGGAAACGCTTACTTGCAAAATGACTTGAAGGATGTGGGAGCAGCCTGTATATGTCTTCCTTACTCAGTTGGAAATCTGACTCTTGAAACCCCATCATCCTCACTGAAATTATTTGTAAAATGTAAACCAACCTACTCAACTTTAGTCCTACTCTATTGTAATAAGCATGCTTTTAATCTTTGCTGGTATTTTATGATGCAAAGTCTTCCATTTTCTGCCTTGGTTAACTGCCATTTGTCAGGTTACCTGATGATATATTTATTTGTCAGTTACACTTCACCTATTTTCCTAAACAAAATGAACTTCTGGGTACACAGATCTGAGACCATTCTAGTCCTGTTTCACGGCTTTTCTTACTCATTTGAGGTTGGACAGACTAATTGAAGTATATACTTGCAGCATATATATTCTGTCCATTTCTCTAGGAAGCAGAGTCTTGACATATGAGGTTATAGACCCCACTGAAATCTGATGAAAGCTATGGATCATCTTCCTAAAATATATGCATTTATACCCAAGATTTTACATCTGAAATCAGTAGATTCAGAGATATGCCCAGATTCACAGATCAGGGTCAAGGGACCTTGTGTGAAAAACCAAACCAAATCAAGCAAAATGGATAAAATTTTTGAAACTCTACAGTCTATTTCAAGTATCAAAAGAAGAGGCAGAGAGACCCTCACAGTGGAATCACACACCATGTAGACAGATGGATTATTTTATATGTATGTGCTATAGTGCAAACCCAGAAACCGAATGAGAAGTGAGATGAAAGGAAAAAAATTTGAAAAGCCTTATGTAGCTCATTACTATGTTTACTGTAAGGTTGTTTAACTTAGGTCCACAGCAAGAAACTTCTTTGCTTAGTCTCAGATTCAGGGAAACTTTTTATACTTTTCTGGTATAATGGATTTGTTTTAGTCTGCAGTGTTAACTGTAAATCTTATAATTGTATTGGCTGTTAGGAAGCTAGATGCAATTTAGGGACTCTCTTTGGCATGTGAGGGGAGTTACCATGAGAGTCCTCATTTATTAAGTGCTACTTGATAGACATAAGACATTGTGATAAATATGGGAATTTTCTTATTTGTTTCTCATAGCAGAGTTATGTCATAAGTTCTACCCCCCACTTTTTTTTTTGTTTGTTTGTTTGTTTTTTTGTTTAAAGCCTAGGGCCTCTACAAGTCAGGCTGGGCTTGAATTTGTAATCTTCCTGCTTCAGCCTCCCAGAACACTGAGATTACAGGAATGCACCATCATGCCCAGCTCCATAAGTGCTCTTTTAAATCTCCATTTTACAGAGTGGGAAACTGAAGCTTAGACAAGTTAAGTGAACTTGTCCAAGATTACACAAGAATATTAGAGCAGGAACATAATGCCCCCCTTTTGTCTGACATCGAAATGTTTTTATCCACTCTGTCCACTCTGCAACACTTTCTCCCATGATCTGTGTTCTGGATACTAACTTCCTTTCTTCCCCTGTCTTGCTAGTCTACTTTTATTCTCACTTACTCCATTTTCCTTATTTGTTTTATATTTATTTTATCATAATATATTTTCTATTTTTTATAAGTTACCTGAAAATTTTTTTTGAAAACAGAAAGTATAAATAAATAAATGGGACATTTCCAGGTATTTATTTGTGTGGTGAGTAGACTTAGATAAAAATTTAATCATTCTCTGTCCCAATGCCCCTTCCCTTAAATCTGACCTAATTAAGACAACAAATAGTTTATATTTCAAAAAACTCCAGGACCCAGTTTTTAGTTTCTTTCCCAGACACATAGTTCTTGTCACTACCTCTTCCTCTTTGAGATATTACACTTAGTATCTCATCTTTTAAGTTTTCTGTGACCCTACATTGCTACACTACCCTCAATCATTCTGTATTTCTGAGGGGCACATTTTTCTGAGACAAGGAACCAGGCCTCTCTTTACAGAAAAACAGTCCTTCAGAAGGGCACATAAACAGTGATTTAATACGTTGGTCTTTCAGCCTTTTTTGGAGGTTTACTGGTCTATTGGAAATATTTGTGGCAGATCACTTAATTCCTTGGGGTCTCAGCTCTGACATCCAGGGAGTGATGATAGTGACATTCACCCTATTTTTCTTGGAGGGAAGTAGTAGTTAAAGATCAATGGGACTTTCTGAATGGGCAGGAAGAGGTGATGGGCACCCAGGGGAGTGCAGCTCTGTGCTGTCCGAAGATCAAAGAGTTGGGCTGTCTCCTCAAGTCCCCTCTTCCTTCTGTTATTGCACAAACCTAGGTAGAGGCCAAAGAGGGGGGCTGTGAGAAGGAGCAGTGGTGGAAGGAGGGGGAGGGCAAGAAGATGGTGTATGTTTGCCTTCAAAGACAAAAGACTTTGAGAGAATGAAGAGCTTAAAACTGTGGTACTCTTGGCCATGGTCAGAAAGAATCTGAATGTTTATCCATATCATAATGGTAGTGATCCCTCTCCAGTGTGTTGTCTCCATGTTTCCAGGGCTGCAGAAGTGATTTTCTATGTGTTAGCCTTCTTTTCTTGCACCACAGTATACACTCCATCCACACTGAGTGATGCCCAGCCTTCTTTGGTCTGGAGCCTTCATCTTCCATGCCAAACCCACTCAACAGATGTTTCCTGCAGTTTCTACCTGTTCTGTGTTCTTTGCATTAGAAACCTACTCAAAGGATTGTGGCTAATTTCACATTTGTTAATGCCACTTTGTACATGTTCCTCTTGGTCTTTTTATGACTTGTGATCTTTCCAGGCATTTTTCTCCCACTCAGGACAGCTTGCTCAGTCCCCACTACCCATTCTTGAGAAATCCTGACCTTGGCTTTGTTTTGAATAGAAAAGCACATACTCAGCAAAACTTCAGCACTTTGGCAATGGAAGACAAAACCATGAGGGTGAAGTCAACTCATTGGCAGATAGTGAATCCCTCTCTGTCTCACTCTGTCTCTGTCTGTCTGTCTGTCTGTCTGTCTCTCTCTTTTTCTCTCTGTCTGTCTCTCCTCTTTTTCTCTCTGTCTGTCTGTCTCTCTGAAGCATACATTCCTCTTTCACAGTGACCTTGCCACTTCTCTAGTCTACTTAGGGCTTTTATGTCAAGTCTTGCCTTCAACAGCAACACAGACCTCTTTTGATGGTGACTGCTTCAGCCTAGTAGGTGACATGAATCTGATTCACTTTGCTTTTGGTCTCTTTCAATTAATGACTGCAGCCTGCTGCCTCTGGGAACCGTGCTTCCGGAGCCTTGGATTAGCATCCCCCTCCTCCTGGTGGTCGGTTCCTCCCCCTTAAGGTGGTCTGCTAGTTTCTCCCCTGCGCAAGGAGGAGGACGGTGTCCCAGCTTCCCTCTTCCCTTCCACAAGGCCCCATCCCTCCTTCAACCATTTTGAATCACAAACACTGCTGTACTTCCTTAAATTCCTATAGAAGTTTTCTGGACTTACTAAATAGTGAAACCAATAAACTGAAAAAAAGAGCCTACTAGGAAGACAGGTCTGAGATCCTCAGAATGAATGAATTTGGCAGAACTTCAGTGGTTAAAAGATGACTGTTTTTTTTTTTTTTTGGTGCTGGGGAATCGAACTCAGGGCATTGCGCTTGCAAGGCAAGCACTCTAACCACCGAGCTAAATCCCCAGCCCCAAAAGATGACTGTTTTAAGTAAAAGATGTTTTTTCTTTTCCTAAACTACAGGAGCCATAGAATCTCCTGTCCTCCCAGACTCTTATTTCTTGGTCTCTCCAAGGCAAAAAAAAAAAGAGGATTTTGTGAAATTGGGCATTTGGACGTTTCTTGGCAATTGGGGTTTGTTAGTTCTTAAGCCCACAGTGGGGAAAGTGGGACCCAGAGGCCACCTCTCTGGGCAAAGAAGAGCAGCTAGAAAATGAGAATCTATTAACTGGAGTCCAAATAGGCTGTAACTTAAAGGAAATCCTCCAGTATGAGCATCAATACTTCATATGGAGTTGTGGCCTTCAGGAACTTTGAAGAAAATTGAGTACTGAGCCTGTTTGTTTTTTGTTTGGAGTAATCAAGTGCTGGAGATCAGGTAGATTTATTTTTGGCCTGTTAAGCTATCCTACCAAATATCAAATGAGCTATTTGGGGAGAAGTCTCTACTTCAGTGTTTAACACTGGGAGGGCAAGAGAATTTAGGAAGATGCACACTCGCTTTTTTTCATAATGACTTTAATTCCAGTTCCACAAATTTAAAGGTTCTTGTTGTACCTTCATTTCTTCCATGATTGCCATTCCTCTGCCCTTTTTATGATTATTTTCTAAAGCATGAAGTGGAGACAGAAGGGAAGAGGTATGGTCAAAGTGAAGGGCTAATCTTATTTCAGAGACAGTTTGTGTTCACTCTCTTGACTTTGTCTTTCTTCCTTTGATTGTCAGCTTGCCTGTGGTAAGAGACTCCTGGGCGGTTAGTGAATCACATTTCCGGGTGTTTTCAGAGATAGCTGGAATGCAATCAACAAACTGAAGGGAGAAGACCTGCACGGACTGTGGGTTGCACCATCTGATAGGCTTGCAGCCCAGGTGGAAAGAAAAGGGAAAGCAGGAGGAAAACAGCCTGCATTTGAAAACCTCAATCAATTCTGCTTGAGCAGCTACATATTTTCCTACTGTCATTGCCTGTAGACCTTAGACGAAGTTTAAAGGTATCAGGTAGACACACTCCTTTGGCCACAGAGCTTTTGCTCTGTGGGGAGCTGCATGGCTGAGGAGGGTCAGACAGCATCTTCTAATGAATTGCTTCTCAAGTTATATGTGATAAAGGTCCATCTCTTTAACATTTTTCGTGTATATTAGAAATTAGACAAAGTATTGTAGACCAATGATTTTGTCAAACTTAAAATCACAAGCGAATGTTGTGACAGTATAAAGTTGTTACAAGAGTCTCTGCATCCTTTGCTCACTTTCCGTGTTTCTCCTGGTGCAGAGACGTGTGTAACAGGTCCATAACCAGCACCGCTGCTGTGCACGCGTCGCAGTCTGGGGGACCCAGCTCCGAGGCAGGAGGCCCAGCACAGGATGTTTGCTTGTCTGACTTTAAGGGGAGGTACTGGTGCCTGATATTCTTACGGTATATTCCTCCTTTTCACTTATTCTCACATGGTTTCTATTATTCCAACCTAAATGTTATAATAATTTAACTCAGCCATTTCTTTGTTCTCATAGAAGTCATTCATCCCCTTTCTTTATGCCTGATACATTCTTGAAACTGTGAACTCTTGTCAGGTGATAGGCTTGCATGGTAGAACAGATGGTTTTGTTTCAGAGAGTTAAAATATATTATAATTTCCTTCATTTCATCTTTAAAACAAGGTATTTTCAGACACTATGTACTGTATATCCTTTAATTGTGCTTTCTTAAAAAGTTACTTACATTGCCCATATGCTGAAATTCTCAATATTGCATTAAAGGTTAAGCTTTTTTTGTTTGTTTTTGAGATACTAAAAAAAGTTTTACATTTGTATAGACTATTAATTTGTGGCTGGAGATTTGGCTCAGTGGTAGAGTGCTTGTCTAGCAGGCACAGGGCCCTGAGTTTGATCCCCAGCACAATAAAACTATTAATATATGATACGTACACAAAATAATTCATCTCAAAACTGTTTATTCATCAAACAATGTGTGAGAGTTCGTATTCAGCATATATATGAATATATATACATATATATGAATCTGTCGAATTAGCAGTGTTGATGTATAACATCAAAGGTATAAAGCTGTTCAAAAGTTGAATATGTAAAATTTCACAGTAGTAGCTAATGAGAAAAAGTTGAGAGATAAAAATAGTACAAGCAAAATAAGATAACTATTTAGAGTTGTGCCATAGCATACCTAAGAATATAATAATGGATATCTAGGTAAATGATTCAAGCTTTTTGTTCAATTATTTGTTTATTTCTCAATACAATAATCCTAGAAGCATATTCCGCTTTTTCTCTTTCCCTCTTCCAATCCCATCTTCCTTCCCCTCCTAACTTGCTACTTGCTCTCCTTCCCCCTGTTTCTTTCTTCCTTCCAGAACTGTTTGCCAAGTAACTATCTCAGGTTTGCACGGTGCCATGTATGGATATGGACAAGTGTATCAAATGATACTTGCCATATGCACAGTCAATGGGGAGATCATACACATGCACCTGTGCAGATTTAAGGAGCTGCACATGAGATAAAAAAACCAGATTAGGTGTTTGTGATACAGACATTTATGGTAGTATATTTAGTAAGGGGCCCCAAGAAGTGCTTCCATTAGGGAAAACAAGTTCAAGGTAGGAAAGGAAAAAAGGATTCTCTGAGGATTTAGGTAGACAGGGAAAGCCTCTTTGAGAAAGAAAATCTTGAGCTGACTCTACAAGGGATGTCAAAATTTAGCTTAACGAAAAAGACTGGGTAGGAAATTTAAAAGGATAATATTGAGCACAACAAGCTGATGTTCCAGGGGTCATATACAGGAGAGACTGGCTAGAGCAAGAGAAACTGGAGAGAGAAGGTGTTTGATATGGCTGAGGACAAAGATTGGGTTCAAACTATGGGCCCAATAATTAGCAGCCTAATGATCTTGCTCCAACAAGACACCTAGACCAAAGATCCTTGTTTGTGGTTCTCCAAGACCAAATCTCAGTGCCCTGTCCATATCATGTTGGCATTCATCTCTACAGGAGAAGGGCTATTTACACCTCTAATTGTCTGCCTATGGGTTTTTCCCTGTCCCTTGGCTGTGGCAGCCTGTGTGGGTAGCACAGAGGACAAGCTGGGAGTTTCAAAGAGTTAAGCTCCTCAATCAACGTTGGATGGGCACTTAGTGGGTAACTATTCCAGCTATTTTACCTCTCAGGATAATACCATGGCCTATTCTTCAGTGTCTCCTGAAGTTCTCAGTCAGGAATGAGCTCATTTCCCACAATGGACACGATGCTGATAATGTGTCATAGTATTGGCTGCCTTGATTTCCATGTCTCACTTCTCTATTCTCTTATTGGTGTTTTCTGGTGCTGCCTAACAGATGAACTATTTGCACTTGAATACATATCTCAGTACTCGTGGAGAATCAAACCAAGACACAAAGTTGCCTCCTTTTATGCAAATCAATTCCATTCATAGAAAATGACCAATCCTTTTCTATGTGCAAGGCACCTCACTCTTACAAGGAATTTTACTGAATACAAAGAAGATATGACTTTTGTGTAAAAAGGGAAATTTGATGTACCACTGTCTATTGATGGGTTTAGAGCCCCAAGAGAAGATTATTTCTCACTCAAGCAATACTCCAATGAGATTTTGTTCCAGGTAGTCCAATCGAGGACTCTGTATGGCAGTGTCATTTTCTGCCATCTCCACATATGGTGTGAGTTTTCCTTTCTGTTGGTGAAAAGGAGAAAAGAGCAGGTAGGAATGTGCTCATGCAAGTGTTTATTCATTTCCTTTGTCTTACTTTGTCCAGACCTAGAAGTGGCAAACATCACTTCTACTCCTATTATATCCCACTCCAATTCAATAAAGTAGTTAAATCTAAGTGCAAGGTAGGAAGAAAATGTGGTACAATCATATTCGGGAGGAAGAGAAAATGGATTTGTTGTACAAGTCTCTGAAAAAAATGGCATACTAATTGAACCAGTGAGCAAAAACAAATATAAAATTAAAATAAATATGCCAAGAGGGCAGGAAAGGTATCACAGTGCTTGACACTTGCAAGGCAAAAAATATTTGTTGAGTGAATACCAGGTCTTGTCATTTCCTTACTGGGGGCTTGCTATAGGTCCTGCCTATCCCTTATTTTCATGGCTTCCTCCAGTGATTACCTTGGAGTCTCAATTTGTGTGACAGTGAATTGGAATCTCATACTGTTTCTGCACAGAGGGAGTGTCTAGGTTGTGCTTTCCAGAATAATTTTTTAAGAAGTTCTAGCCTTTGGAGTTTAAGTGGGATCTTCATTTAGATGGGAGGGCATTTTTAAAAATGTAAAAAAAGAATAAAGATTTTTGTTTATTTCCTAACAAATGCTATCTGTACCTTAACTCTCATGGCTATAGAATATCAAAAAGTTCCACAGCCTGGTAGCCAAGGTATTGAGTATCATTATCTCACCATAAAATTTTTTATGCTTTATATATAACACACTTTTGAACTCTTCCAGTACAAAATAACCTATTTCTTGGGATTTTTGAGAAATCTTTTAATAAACACTGAAAAATTTTTTATTGAAGTAAAATACATCTATCTAAAGACTACCCATCATCAGATTTTCATAAACTGACCATATCTGTGCAGTTGGTCTCCAGATTATTCAGTAGAAATTATCATAATCCCCAAAAGCCACTCAACAGGCTTCCTTTCTGATCCACTTTCTCTTGAGGAGAAAGTACATTTCTGACTTCTATTGTGATAGTCTAGGTTTGACAGTTTTTTCTCCAGATAAATTAAATGATACAGTATGTGTTTCTATGTGGCATCTCTCACTCAAGAATATATTTGTGAGATTCACCCACATTGCTGGACACTGTCAGCTCTTACTGCTATACAGTAGTTCATGTTCAAGCATACTACCATTTATTATCTATTCTACTGTTGATGATCCTTTGGCAAAGTTTCCATTTCTGGTTATTGAAACTAAGTAGCAGTGTTTTTTTTTTATAGAAGTGTTTTGTTATGAAGTCAATATGCATTCAACCAGTCATCTAGTCACAAGATTTGATTAATGGAATCCTGTTGTTATAATTATTTTCAGTGGTTGAATTTTTTTTTCCCATCAGTAAAAGCATTGATGGCCATAGTAGGGAGAAAAGAGAGAGAACTAAAGAAATTGTTGTCTAGTGCTGCATAATAAAGATATCAAATCTTTTTTTTTAAGATATCAAATCTTAGTGGCTTAAAAAATAACAGTTTTATTATTTCTTCGAATGACCAGAGCAGTTACTCTGCTTAACTCGATGTGGCTGGGATCCCTCATGTAGCTGCAATCCTGCCTGGAAACATCCCAGATGGCTTCCCCCTCCTGTCTGGATCCTTGTCTAGGCAGCCGGGATGCTGTCTGCATCTATCTCTCCCTGCGGTATCTTGTCAGTTACTAATCTATCTCAAGCTTCTTTACATGGTGGCTGGATCCCAAGAGAGAGAAAACGGGAACTACATGGCTCCTTGAGGCCAAGGCTCCAGAACGCACACAATATCGTTTGCATTCTATCAGTCCAAGCAAATCACAGAGACAAACTGAAGTTCAAGACAAGGGGAATTAGACTCTGTATTTGCTGAGAGAAGCGGTGTGCTCTTAAGGAAGTGTTGGTAGCCACATTTGTAGATGATTTATACCTCTATACTCTAACTTGTCCCAGTCCGTAACTTTCGGGAGGGAGAAAGACTGCAACGTCTTTAGGGTTATATGGAAAAATGACGAGATATTAGACATGGAGAAAGGATAAAGCTGATGGCAGAGAGCAGGAAACTTTGCTGCACAGAGCTGAAAGTGGCATTCAAAATCAGGCTAAGTGCATTGTCTCTTGCCTTGCATGGTTTTAGGCTTATTCATTCATCTAACAAATATTTAATGCAGGGGACTTGAAATTGTGCATTAAACTGATACACAATTGCTGGAAGGAGCATGTCCATATAGGGGCCTGTTCAGAGAGCAATAAACATTTGGAAATCAAATTACTCAGTCAGAGGGCTGAGAGAGAGAGAGAGAAAGAGAGAGAGAGACAGAGAGACAGAGAGATAGAGAAACAGAGAGAGACAGAGAGACAGAGAGGATCGTCACAGCTGCCAGAGAGCCTGAGGGAGTTCCCGAGTTCCTCAGTGAGCTTCAAATGACTGGCAGGTTCCCACAGACTTCTTGTGGGGGTCCAATTTAAGGAACTAAATTAAAATAGTATAGGAAATTGTAGGATTGTTGAGAAATTAGAGAAAAAGCCAGTCTGTGAGTTTGCTCAGTCATTACATTAGCTGTAGGTGATGGTTCTAAGGGATGGCGAGAGATTTGGCTGTGGGCTGATAAACCACTGGAAAAGTAAAATTTTTTTATAGAACTGGAGATTGAACCCAGGGCCTTCACTCTGAACTATATCATCTCACCTCCTCCTCTTTAGTTTTTTTTTTTTTTTTTTTTTTACATAGTTCTCACTCAGTTGCTAAGTTGACTGGGCTGGACTTGAACTTACCAGTCTTCTGTCTCAGCCTCCTAAGAGTGCTGGGATTACAGACATACCATAATGCCTGGCTACCAGAAAAGAGTTTGAAGTTAAGAACACTTGGGTCACCATTAATTTTTGCTACTGACTGAAAGTAAGAAACATTTTGGAATTAATCAGGTCTGAAGTTTCAAGCGAGTTCAGGTACCATGTCAGGCAGTTTGAGTGGCCCAAAGAGGATATCAGGGTTCAGGGGTCCAAAGAGAACTCTAGAGAGTGATGGCATCGAGGCATCACTGATATTCCACTCTTGTCACCTTGTCTGCATCACTTTAATACAGATGAGTCCATCTTTAAATCTGCTAGCACTTGATTTTCTTTGCTTGAGGGCTTTCTTTTGTCACTGGCCCCAGTTTTACCACTAGAATAGACAGGATATTAATTTTCCTCCCTCAGCATTCTTTTATCAGTAACATGATTTGGCATATAAATGCTCCAATTTCCTTGTTCCTCACAGGAATAACTTTGCTCTATTGTACTTTTTGTTTGTTTGTTTGTTTGTTTGGTGCAGGGATCGGACTCAGGGCCTTGTGCTTGCTAGGCAGGCACCCTAACCACTGAGCTAAATCCCCAGCCATTACAGCAATAACTTTGAAGTGTATGTTCTTGACTAGCTAAGTGGAATTAAGCTCCACTACCCTACAATTGGAAATTGGCTTGATAGCACGTTCTTGGTTTGTTGCCCTCATTTTGTTGTTGTAGTTGTTGTTGTTGTTGTTTTGGGGGGAAGGAGACAAGGTTTTGCTATATTGCCCAGGCTGGCTTCAAACTTCTGTGCTGAAACCATCTTCCTACCCCGGGAGTTGGGATTACTGACATGTACCACTGCGCCCAGCCACTTTCACCTTTAGCTCTGTTAAAATATAACGAATTAGTGGGAAATATGAAATACGGTAAGGACAGTGGATCAAGAGCTGATTGCCCTTAAAGTGATAGGTTTCCAAGAGGAGAGTACATGTCCTTCCATGAGGAGGGAGTTGGGTAGCTCAGAGAAGCATCGAGGTTGGTCCGAACACAGGAGAGAAAGAGAGCTGTGGTTTCTGTGGGAAGGAATGGAAGAAGTGGAGTGAGCAAGACTGGCTTATTTAAATAATTTTAGCTGGGTGTTAGATGGGGGCCATTCCCACTTTTCTGGTATTTGGCCCTGGAATAATTAGAGTAGGTGCATTATGGCATGGAATGCAAGAGTGTGACATGGGAGGGGGGGGCGGGCTCTGAATGGGTTGGTTTGTATTTGGAAATGTTCTGGAGGGCAGATTGTTTACTATCTCCCAGGAACTGGCTAACCCTGGGAGGGGTAGTGCCTCCAATGTTAGTGCCCTCCCTTACCCATGTCAAAGCCTCGGAATACAGGAATAGAAGACACAGTTTACTCTGTGGCTTGCTTCCCTTCTCCAGATCAGTAATCCTGTCTTCTCCCAATAAACTACCTGAATTCCAATCCTTCTCTCCGCCTCTGTTTTGGGGGGAATCCGAACACTTTAGACAGTTAGAATGACTTGGAATAATCTGGATTTTAGGCTGCTAAACTAAGGTGGGGGCAGTAACAGGAAAAGGATTCTCTAGAATGTTCAAAATATTTTTATACTTGAAATCATGTTAATCGCATAGAAATGTGTTTTACACACACACACACACACACACACACACTTTCCTCCAAAATGAATATAATTCCAATTCTGATTATCAACAACTGCTCGAGTGAGGTGCTGGTTCCAGATTGTACCACCCCATGAGAATTGATTAATTAATATTCAGAAAATGTGAAAACTGGTAGTCAAACTGTAACTAGTTTGAAATTGGCCACGATGGGAATATTTACATTACCCATATTGGTAAATGCTGCAAATCAGGGCTCTCTTCTTCCCCAGAAAACTGCAATTCTACACCACTACTGTTGTGGAAAACTTATGAATAAAAGAACATAGTGTCATGGAATTTTAGTGTTGAGACAGTGACTAGGGACCTCTAATCAAATCCCCTAAATTTAAATATAGGCAACGAGGCCCTAAGAGATTGAGGGAACGAGCTGCCCAGAAGGAGAGTGGAGAGTAGACAGTGACACATGAGCTAACGCAAGTCTCTTGGTAAATAAGGTTCCTTGAAAATGTAATACAAAAAAAGAAAAAAAAAAAAGAAAAAGAAAATGTAATACCTGTGCTAGGATTTTAGAACCTGAAAATACATGCTGGCATATTTTTCATTTTCAGATTCTATTTTCAGGGTAGTGTGTGTGTGTGTGTGTGTGTGTGTGTGTGTGTTCACATGGGAAAAGGCAGGAAAGAGAAAGAGAGAGAGCCTTCTACGGTGTTAACTATTGATGGTTCAATTTAATAAAAACATTTTGCTAAAGTCTGGAAAATAAATAAATAAAAATTCCCTGTGCATTCGCTGACACTGTAAATATGGAAAGTCTGTTATTGAACAGCAGTTAGTAGATGCCAAGAGGGAACACTGTGACAAAATCTCAACCAAATATTGATATGAACATATTTCTGTTTGCCTGAAAATATGTTCTCTCCTTATGGGAAAGAAAACTGTAAGGAGAGAAACACAAACAACACATTGAAGAAACGTTGAGTGGAGAAACTGTTTATCTGCCAGAGCAAACCACTCCTCTTCATTCTGTGAATTTCCCCAGAGAGGGTGTCATGAACAAATAGGAACAAATAGCAAGCCAAAATCCTTCCATTCAAGGAAAAATGACAGATTTCAAGGACTGCTATTTAGTAAGGGTGAACACACACACAATATGTTTCTGTTATGAGCAGGTATTTTGATTGAATCACCAGAGCTTTCTAAACCACCAAGAAAGGCTTTTTAAAAATTGTGGGTCCTTGTGTCTTAACTCTTAGAAATTTATATTGGTTTCACTGTCTTTGTTTCCAAGAGCTCAAATGTTTTGAACTCAGTGGATCCAGTCCTGCAAAGCTTAACTCTCTTTTATGAAGCTCTGGTGGCAGAAAAGAGGCCACTTGACGGTGAAGAATGCTCCCCGTGCCCGTGCTTATTTTCTATGTGTACCTCTTTTTGTTGTAGTTGCCAAGGATGACCATAGCCTTCCTCCCATATGTACAAGCCGCTCTTCACATCAAGAGCAAGTATCTAATTTCTCTCCCTTGAATCTGGGTCAGGCTGAGTGACTTGCTTCATCAATAGAATGGGAAGGAACTAACATTCTGATAATTCTCAGGCTGTGTCCAGGAAATTTATATCTGTCCCAGCCCACCTGGGACATTTGCTCCCAGGACACATGCTCTCAGGAGTCTTCTTGCAACTCAACTACTTTGCTGCACAAAGAGCGAGCTACACGGTGAGGCCATGTACAGATTCTCTTGTGTCAGTCCTGGTCCCACGGAACCAGCATTCATTGCCCGCGTCAGATAGACATTTGGATGTCCAGCCCAGTTGAAGCCTGACATGATTCCAGAGCCAGCCACCATAAGACTACGTCTGTGTGAGATTCCACGCAAAAATAGCTCAAGTGAGCACAACCAACCCATGGACTTATGCATGAAAATAACAAATAATTATTTTAAGCCAGTAACTTTAGGAGTGATTTGTTAACTAGCAATAGATAACTGGAATCACCTCCCCCCTTTACAAAAAGCAGTCTATTTAGATAATTCTCAAGGTTGGACAATAGATAATTTAGACCATAAAAAGCCAACTTGCACAATCCCTGTAATATCTTGCATAAATGGAAATTAATAGCATTTTTATTAAATATAATATATATTGAAAGTTTTAAATAGTGGGTATTTAATGATAAGACATTCAAATTCCAATCTTATCATTCAGTGTTCTAGGGCTGGTATAGATCAATGAAATTTTTTTTTTTTTTGTACCGGGAATCGAACTCAGGGCCTCATGCTTGCAAGGCAAACACTCTAACCACTGAGCTAAATCCCCGGCCAATGAAATGTTTTATCTTAAAGGAATTTTCAATTGATCATATTTTCTCCCAGTTCTAATATCTCTTTTACCCCTTAAAACTACTGAATTCTATGTAAGACTTGGGGAAATATTTAAAAAATTAGTTGCTGTATTTTTTTGGTTATCCTCACTTTATAGAATTTTTCTGTGTCCAAAAGAAGGAAAGAAAGGAAATGAAGGTAGGGAACCAGCAAATATTTGATATTGACATTGATGTATATTTTATCCTTATATATCTCTTCCTGTTTACCAAAAACAAAACAATACAAAACAACAAAACAAAAACTTATCAAATCTCTGCCACATATCCCAGGCTCTGTTCTACATGTGCCATACATAGTTAACTAATTTAATATTCAAAACAATCCTATGAGTGAGGTCTTACTAATATCTTTATTTTACAGCTGAAGTAACTGAAGTACAGGTTATTTAAGAAATTTGTCCAAGATTGGCTAATTTCAAGTCTAAGGCATCTGATTCCAAAACTCATTTTTAAAATTGCTGCTCAAAAAGACTAAAATAAAATAAAATAAAATTGCTGCTCAACATCTGCAAAGATTAATAAGGTATATTTCTATTTTTTATATATTGTTGTTTATATTATTTATTTACATATTTAACCTACATTTATAGTTAGCTATATATTAGTATTCAGCTTATCATTAACTGCTAAAGGTAGCTACTTTTGCAGGCACATTAGTAGCAAGACCTATAATCTTTGTGTGTACAAATATGAAAAATGATACACATATATCCTTTCCAGAATTTCTAGCTTTTGTAAGAGGAAAGTGTTGGGAGACTGTAAAAACAAGAACAAAAAAACAACCACAAGAAATAAACCAAAGAGTTAGATAGTCTTGGCTCTGCATCTTGGCTCTAGATCTTGGGCAAATTATGTGATATCTACTTAATCTTGGGGTGAGAGGCATTAGTGCACTTCACACAAGGTCATGGGAACTAACTGCACCTAGAATCTTTAAACACATATCACATAATATGAAGAGCAGTTGAGCATCCTAATTAAAACCTTGGGATTCAGAATCAGACAGACTGAGGTTTCAAACTTTCCATGCATGAGGCCCACTATATGCAACTTTGGACAGATTACTTAATAATTAATGTAGAACTAAATAAGGTAGTGTTTGTAATAAAGCTGGTATATATGGGACCTCACAGAATTTAGTTATGATGATGCTAACATCGGTTCCCTTCTATCCTTTTACTTCATTCCATTCCACACCCCTCATCCTTGAAAAAATTGGCATGCTTTCTGCCTCAATTTTTAAATAAAGGAATAATACAGATGCAGTAAAATTATAATTTTAGTGTATATTTATGTGAGTTTTGATAGATGCATACAATTGTGTAACCATAACAAGACACACTTCAATCACCCACTCACTAGTTTGCAGTCAAATTCTGTTCAACATCCTTGGTAACCAGTAGTTTGTTTTCTGTGCATGTCATTTTGCTGTTTCTAGAATATTGCATAAGTGACATCAAATAGTAGGTGGTATTTTGATTCTGCCTAGTTTCACCTATTATAATGCTTTAAGATTCATGGCCCATATGTTTTAATTAATTTTTAAGATACACATTTTTTTCTTTGTTGCATCATGATTATGGTAATAAGTGAACTAGTTGAGGATGGAATCTCAAAAGTCTTGCTTGGCGATTATTTTGTTCTGTAGTTCCTGAAGTACTAGCAAAACAAAACTGAACATCGAAAGACTCAAAACATAAAACAACACTGGATATCAGTTTCAACAAACTTAAAATACGATCCTCTGAGAAGTAAAACATGAATATTCTTCTTTTATGTACAATTAAAAGAAAAAAAAGACAGAAAAATCACTCTTTTGACATCTTTCTCCCTAACATATCTTTGCATTTTACTTTCTTTAATGACTTGACCACACAAATTTGCAGCATCTCATTTTGATTCCAATGTCTTAGTTACCATTTTGAGGTACTTATGTCCTCTGTGTTTAGCCATAATGTGATTTATACATTCCTGCTGACTCCATACATGCGAGTTGGCAATGGATTGAGATGAAACCTGCTGAGGAGAATCCGTTGACAGAAGGAACTCAGGAAGATCAACGGGCTCAGGCAAAATGGATCATGATCCTTCTCGGGCTTTTTTCCTCATTTTAAGTCTCAGAGAATGTAAATCTTGATTTTCTGGCACTTACTGAAGGTCTTAAACAAGGGCATAGAAGAAAAAAAGGAATATATGAAATTAAGTTTTCTTTGTGCAAAGGTGAGGTGGGAGAAGGAACATTGGAGATAATTAAAGTGGAATAGGTGCAGCAGAATTTGGAGGAATTAAATCTATTGCAGTTTTTTTGTTTTGTTTTGTTTTGTTTTTTTGGTGCTGGGGATCGAAACTATTGCAGTTTTTATTGGCTTACTGCAGTAATTTTTCCAAATCACAATTCCAAGCTCGAAGTCTTTAGCTGAAATTTTCATGATTTGCTGCTATAGAGACTGCCAAGTGATCCCAAATATCGGTTCTGACACTGAAGGATTAGTCCAATGGTAGGGATTGTTCATTCTGCAAATATTTTTGAGTGTCTACTAGGCATGGAGTTAGATGTAGGAATCAAACGGTAGACAAATTAGTCAGCTCTTGTCCTTATGGCACTTACAAGTGGAATTTTCTGAATATCTTACAACCTGATAATAACCTCTGAAAGCTTCTAAGAGTGTCATGGTATCCATATACTCATGTAAGCATTCTCCAAAATCTGAACCATATTCTTAGAAGGAGGAACACACGGAAAGTGGTATATTTGGTTTGAAAAATGAAAGAGCAGGACATTAGAGAATTTGACATCTCTTATGTCCTGGATACACAGGTGTAAAACCTATTGTTATTTCATTTATCTGATTAATTTCATATACTGGCTGTTTTGAAAAGGATGTGAGGTGGCTTATGAAACAGATGCACACAAGCAAACAACAACAAAGCAAAAGAAAAGACAATTTCCCAATTGAATTAAGATAAAGTCAAGATAAGTATCAAAATAGTGGAATAAAGTTAAATTTAAATTGTGCAAATGTCTAATCCATTAGTATAAAAAGTACATTTTCTGGAGCTGTATGCTTGCCAGAGGCAGGTCATAAATTTGAACCCACTCTGATTAGTAGCAGAAAACACAAGATTGGTCCCACAGTTCACAGTCCAAATACACTAAAAGCAAAAGTGCCATTTGGATGAAGCAAAACTATTTTTGGTACTGAGACATATGGGAAATTTCTTCTATGAGTCTCTTGAGGAAATTCTAAAGGCATTAATGTGTAGTAAATATCTATTTCTATTGTCAGACATCACCTGTAATAACTTGGACATAAAAGGTTTATAAAGAAGATGTTCGTGAATTTTCCATGGTTTTCTGATAAAGTCATGTGTTCTCATATGGCAGACTTATCTAGATATTTACCAATAAAAGTGAAGGCTATGTCTTCTTGGGAACACAGGAAGAGAAAACAAGGTTTCCCAGCCTCTAGCCTGGTCCAGGGAACTCTGGCTGTTGGAGCTTGCTCTGACCAGCGCTCTTCCTGCCCAGGCCCCAGCTAGGGACCCCCGATTACAGCAATGCTCGATCCAGCTGTCCAGGCCATATCAACTGCTGTAGTATTCTTTCACTCAACAACAGTTTCTGTGTGTTGTTACTGAAATGGTCCTCTAAACTTCTTCCTTGGGACCTCCACTCAATGCTGTGTTGACTGGTGATTGTTCGCTTTTTACTCAGTATTGGCATCTTTTATGGGCAGTGGAATGAAGGTTCTTCCTCTTAAGCTAAGTTCTGAAATAAAAGCAGAAACAAATCATCTTGTTTTCCTGGCTTGTTTTTACTGGTTAACTTTTTTGTTAACCTGGGTTTCCATCTTTTTTTTTTTTTTTTTTTTTTTTTAGGGGGGAATGCTGGGGATCAAACTCAGGGCCTTGAGCTTGCTAGGCAAATGCTTTACCACTTGAGCTAAATCCCCAGTCCTGTATTGTTTTCTGTCTAAACTGTTTCCTTAAAATTTAGCCCAGGCTACCAAGTGTAAGGGTCCTCAGTCTCTTTCTTACAAGTGCTATAGCCATGGTTTTCCTCTACTTTGCTTGTGGGTCTAAGCCTTGGGATTTAGTATCCTACTGTGTACAATGGGTGAAAATAATTGCAATTGTTTTTCTTATGAGATTAAGGCAGGCAATAAATGACTTCCATTATTGTTACTTACCAGCAATCATAGCCTTATAAAACTAAAAAAGGATTATGGTTAACACAATCCTTGGACATATATTTTTCTAAGTCAAACTAATGATTTCCAATTGCACTATGCATTTGGGCCTGTCTACACTAAATGCCTTGAATATTTCAGGTTGAAGGATACTGAAAACCTAAGTAGATTAAAAAATAAGCTTGGAGTTTGCACCTACAAAAATGTTTCCTGACAAGGCTCTAATGAAAGTAAAAACAGCTTTAAAGCAGTCGTTTACACCAAGTTGATTCATATCCTAGTTAAAAGTGATCACATTGTTTCGAGTTCTTTATATATTCTAGATGTTAGACCTTTGTCTGATGGATAGCTAGTAAAAATTTTTTCCCATTCCGTGGTTTTTCGTCCTGCTCTATTGGTGATTTCTTTTGCTGTGCAAAAGCTTTTTAATAGCATGTGGTCCCAAGCACTGATTCTTTGCATTGCTTCCCGTGCGGTCTGGGTTCTGTCCATAAATTTTTTCCCAACCCCTATGTCTTCAAGGGTTCTTCCTATTCTATTCTCCAGTAAATTTAGTGTTTCTGTTTTAATGTTTAGATCTTTGACCCACTTTGATCTCAGTTTAGTGCATGGTGAGAGGCGTGGGTCTAGTTTTAGTTTTCGGCATGTGGCAAGCCAATTTGTCCAGCACCATTTGTTAAAGAGGCTATCTTTCTTCCAGTGAGGATGTTTGGCTCCTTTGTCGAAGATGAGGTATTTGAGTGCATTTGGAGTTGTTTCTGTATCTTCCAATCTATTCCATTGATCCTCAGGTCTGTCTTTTTGCCAGTACCATACAGTTTTTATCACTGTAACTTTATAGTATAGTTTTAGATCAGGGACTGTGATACCCCCTGACTTTCCTCTGTTGCTTAGGATTGTTTTTGCTATTCTGGGTCTCTTTTGGTTCCAGATGAAATTCATGATTGTCCTTTCTAATTCTTTGAAGTATGTTGGTGGTATCTTGATTGGAATTGCATTTAATCTGTACAATAGTTTAGGAAGAGAGTTGAGTATTGATTGATGGGGGGGCAGGGAATGAGGAAGATTTTTGGTAAGGTTTTGTTTGATCTGGGTAAAACCCATGTGGTTATGTCTATGTTTTAAATATTTATTGAGATGTAAATTAAGACATACATAATATGCTGGATATGTTTTTGAAAATAGACACGGTACTTTAAAAATAATGACTAAATTTTTAGAGTATCATATATGTTACATATGAATGTGCATGGAACATGTGTAATTATTTCTATTATTTGAACAGTAGGCTTTAAAAACACATATCCTTTGTTTTTACAATATTATTTATGTAACAGGTAATTACATCTAAAAAGAGACAAGTTGGTATGTTTATTTTCCCCCCAGTTGTTGCAAAATTTTCCAAGAAGATAGCTTAACTAGTAGAGTGGAAGAGGGACAAGTTATACGTGGGAGATGACTAGAGCAGAGGATGGTGCAGTGACCATTTTTCACTTTAAAAATCACAGCACTATGTCTTCTTATTCATTGAGCTACTGAAAGAAAACTGTGCAAGAATAAAAAGGCTTTAGTTATAGAAAGGGCCTTAGAGTTTACTGAAACAACTTCCTTTGTTTTATAAGTGAGGAAAGGCAAGAGTGTCTCAAAGTTTGAGAATGGCAGGGTCAGGACAAAACTTCAAGTTTCCTAACTCTGAGTTCAGGGATTTTTAGGAGCAGCTTCTGCTTGATTTGCGAAGCTGTGACAGAACCTTGAACTGAAAGGAGAAAAATCTTACTGGGAAGATAGTTTGAAAAAGTTAACGATTCTCCACTACTTCCTGAATTCTCATCCCTCTGCTTTATGAATTTGCAGCTTTTAAGAGCCCAGTATCAGGGTTGGGGATTTTGCTCAGTGGTAGGATGCTTGCTTAGCCAGCCCAAGGCCCTGAGTTTGCTCTCTAGCACGCCTCAGCCCCCCAAAAGGAGTGAGTATCTTTTGGATGCCTGGAAGCTGACATTGGCCATGAAAGAAGAAATTGCACTGTGCCAGCTGTGAGTCCAGACCTCCAGTAGCTCAGAACTATTCAGCTCTGTCTCTTGGAAGCCCGCCAGCCACCAGGTCACCATGCTCAGGCTCGCCTGCTGGAGGATGAGAGACCAGGTGGAGCAGAGATGAGCTGCTGCAGCCCTCAGTAGATGCAGCAGATGACCGCAGACCGTGACTGAGCCCAGCCTCAGTCAGAAGTTCCCAGCCAAACTCAGTCCAAACCACTGCCCCTTGGGATTGTGGGTAAAATAAATAGTTTAAGAGTGTTTTTTACAGCAAAAGTGAATAGATCATATCACCTGAAGATTTTAAGTTATGCCTCATTTACCAGTGGCGTTTTCTCTTTTAAAAAGAAAAAAAACCTTTTCGAATGAAAGATACAAAATTTAAGGAGAACTGGCACGTACATCTTTTGAAGTAGAGCCTGGATACTTGCCTATTTCATTGGTGAAACTGGAGATATTTGATGGTATGTAGCACTATGAGGTCCATTAATTTCTTTCCTCCTCAGTCAAGACAGATTAAAACATGATACATTACTACCACTTCTCCTTTCTTTTTAAATCATCATTTAGGAATGACCTGGGGATACTATTCGTTGTAAAGGTTGAAAGAGTAACTTGTCATGGTTAGAGGTTCAGCATCCTGCCCTCCGAAGCGTTTGCTGGCTTGGAAAATGCCTGGTAGAAATGTCTTTTGTTGTTGTAGACAAAAAATTGAGGTTTATTTCTTTCAAGAGGAGTAGGGACTCACTCTGACCTTTTCCTGCTATTCTGCCCGCTCCTGGAGCACTGTGCGTGCTGCTGATGACCGTGGCCTTGAGCCAGAGGGAGGGAAGTCTCACCATATTGTTGTCAGAGTAGATAAGCAGTGGGGCACATGAAAGGGAAGTGCTCCAGGATTTGTGGGTTGCTTAGGCTGGAGATGCTCTCTTTTGATCCAGCTAGCAGGGACTAATGGAAGCAATAAAACCCACGCTCATTAGTGAATCTCAGGCTCCCAGCACCCTGGTTGGGGGGTGGCTGAACAACAAGCCAAGTGTAGTGGCTTCTACTTCCTTCTTTAAACACACGCACGCATGCACACACACGCACACACACACACATGCACGCACACTTCCCACCATCTCACTTCAAAGGTGTGACAGCTTCAGGAATAGGGTTGCTGTTATATAAAATTAATAAAAAATAGTTACAGTGCATTTCATTCTCATAATTTTTGTTTGTTTTTAACTAGGAAAAAACCTATTGTGTGCAAGGTATTGTGCTAAGTACTACGATAAGAGCACAAAAAGGGATCATAAATTGCATAAAAGATATGAGTTTTAAACAACAAAAGGGCATATGTGGAGAAAGAAATTAAATATGAAAATGTCTACTCAAAGAGGAAATATGATGAATCAGAATGTTTCTTTTCATGGCAAACTCTTATTTTTTTGTGTACAAGCCTTTTGTTTTCTCCCTGATTAGGATGGTTTTTTTCCTTCCTTATTGCATGGAAACTTCATTCTCTGTGATTCAGTTCTGTAACCAAAAGATGACACAACGGGGCTGGGAACCTCAGGAGATATGTCTCCACTGGACAGAGTATTTGCTGGGAACTGAAAGGAGTCAGTAGAATCAGTGGGTAGATGCAAACCTTGCCCGAGAGACACTGCTTAGAGAGAAAGAGAGAAACAGAATTAGTTATCTAACAGAATTGGTTATCTAACCTACACTCTGGAGAGATGAACTTGGTCTTTGATGTTTCTCTTCACTGCTTTTACCTCCCCACTTTTGACTCTTGAGTTACTTCTTCCTATTTCATGTTGATGAGGTTACACTTGGTCTCTTTTTTGGTGGGATGGAATGGTGTTGGGATGCACTCTGTCTGTCTTCATTTGCTAGTTCAACTCAGATCCTCTTCTTGAAAAATTTCTGGGACTAACTCAGCCCCACTGTAGATCAGAGTGAGTAGAAAAATACAGTGGGCATGGTGGCACACACACCTGTAATCCTGGCATTTGGGGAGCCTGAGGTAGTAGTATCTCAAGTCTGAGACCAGCTTGGGCAACTTGGTGACTAGCAAAACCTTGTCTCAAAGTAAAAAAGAGCTAGCAATGTAGCTCAGTGCAAAGGTCCTGGGGGTTCAATCCCCAGAACTGGAGAAGGAAGGAAGGAAGGAAGGAAGGAAGGAAGGAAGGAAGGAAGGAAGGAAAGAAAGAAAGAAAGAAAGAAAGGAAGGAAGGAAGGAAGGAAGGAAGGAAGGAAGGAAGGAAGGAAGAAAGAGAGAGAAACAAAGATAAATATAACAAGGGCTGGAGATGTAGTTCAGAGATAGAATGTTGACCTACCATATCTGAGGTTCTGGGCTGGATTCCCAGCACTGCAAAGAGAGAGAGAGATAGAGAGAGGGAGGGGGAGAAATATGAACTCATCATCTTTTCTATCCCTATCCTTCCCAGAAGGGAAGGTTAAATTCATGTTCAAGTTATCTCTTGAAGCGGATTAAAAGTACACCGGGGCTGGGGGGTGGGTTGGTTGGGTGACGTGGGTAAGTTCAATGAGAAGAAAGGCAAGAAGCTTTAGAGAAGGACTCTTGGAGGAGCTAGCAAGATTTTCTCAAACTGGGAAGGGTGTGGAGTGTGTGATTAATAGCATGTGCTCTCCACACAGGCTCCTGGAGGAGGAAGAATCTCAGAGGAGAATGGCTAGCTTAAGACTATGTGCAGTAGCTTCTAGAACTGGCTGAGGTCCCCAAGCTGTTCTGCAAAGCATTGAGGTGACATGTCTTCTCGGAATATTTTAAAAGCCAGCAAAATTTGATTTATCAAAATAAAAACAGATCTGATGTTGTTCTTTTCAAATTTTCAATGGAACAAAATTCACAACTACTTCATATATTTTATTTAAGGACCAAATAATTCCTTCGTTTTGCTGCTGATTCATAGCAGGAGCCCATCGGCCAGGAGTTAATCCAGAGTCACAGCCATCCTGTTTCACAGCCACAAAAAGAAACAATGGACCATTTGATGAAAATGAGGGCTCGGGAAAGCAAAAACATGGGAGGAAATTTCCCAGAAATGGATCTACATTTTCCCCTTGGATATTGTGTGCTATCGTTCGTACTGCTTCTCTCAGTTTTCAGACATTCTTTTTATGTTTTGAAAAACAAAAACATTGTTGGAGCTGGATAGACTCTGTGTTTCCTAGTGGCACCATAGCCTGGGTTAGGTGTTAAGTAATAATAAGACCAACAGCAGAAGCAATGGCTAATAAGGTGGTAATGTGTCATACTGTTTAGAGATTTAACTTCCTTTTGTGGTTAATCCATATGCCATCTGTTTGACACTTTCTCCATTGATTTCTGATGATTTCATTATGGATTATATCCTATTCATTCATAGTTTTAATTTTGTTAAGCGCTAGAGCTAGTTGTTGCAGGATTTGGGATAAGGGTCTTAGTCACCTCCAAGCTAGCGAGCCATTGTAACCCTTTGGGCAGCCTGAAATACGTACACAGTCTCCTGACTACCCGAACAGGGAAGAGATTTCTGTAAACAGATGTCCCCTGCCCTGGGGGCTGCCTGACAAACAAACAGTGAAAATCAATGTTAGTGGTTCCTATGTTTTGATGGGGTGCAGAAGAGACCCTGCCGTGCAGAAGGGGACAGGGGGGTTTAGAGCTGGGCGAGAGCCAGACCTTACAGATTCTTCCACAGCCAGTTTGCTTAATCTTGGTACTATTGGCATTTTGGGCCAGATCATCTCTGATTTGGGGAACTGTTCTGTATATGGTAGGACTTTTGATAGCATCTCTCATGTCCACCTACCAGATGCCTGAAGCAGCCCCTTACCAATGGTACTCTGACAAAAGAAGTCCCTAGACCAGGAGTGGCAAACCTATAGCACACGCGTCACAGCGGGCAAGTGAGCCCAGTCACCCTAGCAGCCAAGTATCAGATAACAGTTTTTTCCCTAAACTAAAACCTCAGTATTCAGATTTAATCTCAGTGTTGGCACTTAGCAATAAGTAAGTGGGTTTAGGGTTGCAGTTTGGGCACTTGGTCTCGAAAAGTTTCAGCAAAAGTGCTCTAGATAGTGCCTTGGAGCAACCTCCATCCTCCGGAGTTGAGAACAGCTGCCTACAGAAATGCCCAATATTAGTCGGGAGCTGTATTGCATGCTCTAATAGAAAGTGGTATACTTTGATTTTTTAAAAACCCTGCAAATTCAGTTTTTATGAACTAGACCCAAGTTAGTCTATCCAAAGTAAAACTGTGGTTGGTAGCTACCGATGGAGTTGCTTCATGAATACAAGAGACAGTGGTGATACTATAGTTATGAAAATGAGATATGTGCCTGACACATCTTCTCCCTGCTCTGGCCTGCAGTAGCTGTCAGAGATGAGCCAGTCGTGACTACCATGCTTACCAGCAAACGAAGGACTTTGCTTGCTCTAATTCCCTCTGGCTTTGTCAAGATCTGGCCACGTTAGTCTCCCTCACTGCTTTCTACTGAGCAGCCGTAGAGACCAGAAAGCTTGAGCATGATCTGCTGTTCCACGGGCTGAACAGCTCTTGGTTTGACACAGTCACCTGGAATGGGAACATTTTGCTTCATCTAGCTCCATTCCAACTGGCAGAACAGTTTCTCATGGAAGTAATGTATGTTGCTGATCCCTTTAACAAAGACTATTTAGTAAGTAGCCTCATAGGAGTTATACTTAAATAAGGATGTTAGAAAAATTGCAATTGAGTTTACCCCTGTGACTTCTACAAGAGATGGAGAGAGAGAGATGGGGGAGTTTGCTACTTTAGTCACATTCAAGCTTCTGTCTCTATTGTGACTCTTGTTCAAAGAATGAACAAGCAAGGTCAATCTCTTTAAACTACATCCCTCTGCCACAGTGAATATCTTTGACACCAACAGGTAAGATGAAAAAAAACATAGCCTAGGAAAGAGGGGTCACTTACACCGAATGACAATTGTTAGGATACACTTTCCAAGGCCTAAATTGAACGATTCTCAGAAGAGCAGTCCTTGCTCAGCTGGGACTGGAGGGCCCCTGGCTAGCTGAGTGGCTGAGGTTCTGTGGAGGCAACCGGGAGTGGTGGCTCCCAGGATTGGCTGAGCATCATTCACCTAGAGACCTCAATACAAAGCATCAGGACAATACCCAGAAGTTCTAATATGGTTTTGGGTATGGAATCTATTTTTTTGTTTTGTTTTATTTTGTTTTTTCAGATGGGGTCTCATTGTGTATTTCATGCAGGCCTTGAACTCACTATGTACCCCGGGCTGGCCTTGAACTCATGACAAACTTTCTGGCTCTGCCTTCCGAGTGCTGGGATAACAGGCCTGGGCCACCACACCTGGCTCATGACTACATATTTTAAGAATTCTTTCGCTTTATTCTGCCATGCAGCTATAGTACTTTGGGATTATATAGAAAGGGATGATAATAATGAGAATATTCACCCTGAAGGGAGCTCTTATTCCACACCAGTTCTGTGATACTTTCATCCATCCAAGATCCCTCTGAGGGAATGAGATCCTTCATCATTTCACCCTCCAAAGTCCCTACGAGTTACCATTATTTTTTCCAATAAAAGATAAGGAAACTGAGGCTCAAAGAATGTAATCACTTGCTTGAGTTCACGCAAGTGGCACCGGGTGTTCCAAAATAGGTCTCCCTCTGCAGCTGGAGTTTGTAACCATTATACAACTTTTCCTCCTTACCATTCTTTGAGCTGTGAGGAGGTGGAATAAGACCATGTAGATATATTGGGGGAGTTTGTTTTTCTGAGAACATCTGGAATTTTCTGGAGGCTTCTGCATCTAGGACTGTTTCTCAGAGTTAAGGATCAGGCAGGCTGATGGGAGGATTCTGGTGTAGAGCTGATTTTTGTCTTGTCTCATGCAGCTCCATCAACAGGCCGGGGAGCTCACAGAACCACCTGAGGGAGAAGGCTCAGAAAAATGATATTTTTACTGAGCACCAGAAAGAACATTTTCGTCTTTAAATATGCAGAGACACTACAGCAAGTATCACAAATTCATTCTGGTGATGCAACCAACAACACTTAATTATCAGCTCTACTAGCAAATTAGGTGAGAAAATTACTTGTCTTTTTATATTTATTTTATTTCTAAAGGAATTCAGAGAAGTTAATGATTTAACTACCACAGCATATTACACACAGATTGCTTCTCTTCCTTTATCTGTTTTCCCCCCTTTCCATTTTTTTAGCCACGGGAATGCCTGTTCTTTTGCTTCACTGTCTGTGAGAACACACAGTATAGGAATTTGGGTGGTCTTCCTTGAGGGAACTGCTGGGTCTGCCAGAAAGCTAAGGTGGAGACAGACAACAGAAGGGTTAATGGCAGAACCAAAGGTGTGTTCCTGAGGGTATCTACCTAATACCCTCCATCATATAAGACAGGAGGCTAATTTCCTAAGATGACATTGAGCTGCCTTGCTCAGACAGCATACAGGAAAAGGCTGTGGATGCTAATGGTTCAGTTACCGATGCCAACCTATAGTCTCCAAATTCTAGCTCCATACTCTTTCCTGTGAGATACTGTTTTGACGCTGCAGAGGTTCTGGTCACTTTAGAAACCCCACAGAATTAACTTGCCCCAAGAAGCCAGCCAGGGTAAACGGCCCACATGTCCCCTTAAATCACACTCTATTTTTACTTTCACACACACACACACACCACTTGGCTCTACAATTTTCCAAATGATCTTTCTGATATGTTTCTGTAAGGGAAGCTATGGCTTCCTTCTTCATATTTCCTGACATCAATGGCATTTCCACTATTTCTCTAAAGATGCCAGGGATAGTTATTGCCCATAGCTTGGTTTCTTTTCCTAGTTTCCTATTCTGTAAATCTCTATTTTTCAGTCAGCTCAATGTGTGGCAATGGAGAGGAGGGAAGAAATGTAGCTTGAGGCCTTTGGGTTCCTGGAAGATTGCAGCCACCGTCTCACTATAAGTCATTATCCACAATTACACCTCAGCGATGTTGGTTCTCCAGCTCCTCAGACTAAAGCAACTAAGGATGCTAGAGTTTGTCTGATCTGGTTCTTCCAAAATCAAAGCTGGAAATGTCAGGCAGCACCAACCAAAGAGGTGAGCAGGAGGGAGGGGGAAGTGCTCCATCTTAAGACGGAGCTCCCCCAGGGCTGTCAGCCTATCTCTGCTAGGTCTTTCCTTCCAAAGCAGTGCAGGAATCTGGATTCTTAATGAGAGATTTCACATTTTTAGTGTGAACACGGGCTTTGGTTTTAACTCAACTGTAGGCCAGACGTGGGCTGAAGGCCACTAGGCTGCAGCGCCTGCTGTAGTTCAGCACCTGTCTTTGAAGGATGGGTCTCCCGGAGGGTGACTTGGGGAGTCAGACTCAGGATATCACCGGCTAGGAGGCCTTCACACTTCATCCTTCCTTCTCTCAATTTCTGTCAACTCAAGGATCCGTTTCAACAGTGGTGACACAGAAACTGCGCTCAATGTTTGCAATCACCAGAAAGTTCAACAAAACAACCTTACATCCCCATAAAGGTTGGTACTTCTGAAAACGGCAGGGAATTATGATTCATAATGTGTCTTCCTTGCATTGGCACTTTACATTGAAAGTTTTAAAGAATCACTAAAAATCCCTATGAGCTAGGCATTGTTTGTCATCTTCTTTTGGTTGAGAGTGCTGCAGATGAAAGAGATTAAACAACTTGCCGAAGGTCATGCAGTTACAAAGCTACAGAACTGGCTGTTAAACCCACGTCTTCCCGTCCTCATCCTCTGGCCCTCCTCCTCCCGCCCCTCCTTCTGCCCATTCTCCTCCTCCTCTCCCTCCTTCTCTCTCTCCTCTCTCTTCTCTTCCTCCTCCTCCTCCACTTGTTGAAATTTGTGAATGTCTGACAATGAAATATTGGAACTTGCAGAAATAGTATCCATTTAACACATCGTAATATTTTCTCCAGTTTTTTCGACTAAGCCATATAAGAACCAAGGCACCAAAGCACAAAATTCAACAATGCATGCGACAAGAGTGATAATCACTTTCCAGGAATAAATTGCAAAGAATATGTGAAGTTGGTGCAACAATATACAGGAATCAGAATGGGAATGAATTAGGTCAAAGAAAGCTTCAAAGCAGTGAGCCTGGAGCTGGGACTGGATGTGGACAAGGATTAGCATTGCACTGTGGATTCTCAACCTTTGAGCAGGTCGAGTGGAAGAAACGTGTTTTGCCTACTCTGAAACCAGTTTACAATGACTCAGAAACAGAGGTGACAGTGGTGAAAAGAGTTGAGAATCAGACCTAGAGGAGCCTCTGAGAGCAGGGAGTCCCCCGAGCGAGGGGGTGAAAGCCTGGCACTCAGCAGGGCGGCCGGCCGAGGCCCTGCTTGTTTGCGTGCCAGTCTTCCCAAACAGCGCAAGCCCCTTACTACTTGGCCCCATTTTTCTCATACTGATCCAAGGCCCAGTTCCCGTCTCAAATTTACTTTGTTCTTCTATAAGCATTGAACATTTGACATTTATCATAAAAGCTTTGAACTATCCATCTGGCTATTAAGCATCCTCTAGGGGGATGCTGAAGGTTTGCTACTGTATTTATGTTTGTGCTTTTATTTTTTTCTCTTTAATAACCCTTCCTTTGCTCAGTATTTTAAAATACACAAGTACAATGTCTTCTTCGAGACGTACCGGGTCCGAGCAGGTGAAGGATTGGTCCTTGGAAGTATTATTTCATTTTATTTTCACTAACACTACAGTACCAGTTATTGTGTTTTTCCAGTATTAGAACTCTTGAGACATGGCCATTAGGACCACTTTTCCCCTTGCTTTCCTGCTTTTGTGTGTATGTGTGTGTGTGCGCAGGCGTGCACATGCACATCCTGGTCCACCTCAGAAAGTGCACTATCTTAATAATAGCCCTCGATTTTACCATTTCTATTTATGATGACCTGACAGACAGGCAGTGTATTTTTCCTCCTGATAGGAGATTTTGTGGCTGTAAAACAAACACAGAGCATGAAACTGTCTCACTGGCTCGACAAGCAGGAATAAAACCCTCTGCTGCCACTGGTGTGTGGCCCTCTCAGCTCAGAGGTAGACCACCGCCCGGCATCGATTCCTTTCTCGAGTGTGTCCGCAGGAGTCACGGTGAGTCTAGAGAAATGGTGATTTCAGTCCAGCATCTTGAACGACTTGGACTGTAAAAATACTCAGTAGAAAACTTTGGTGCAATGTAGCAGAATGAAAAACAAAGTCCAGAAGACCCAAGTCACAAACAAAAGACCTCATAGAAAATTCTAAAACTGAGATTATTCATCGTGGAAAGGACTAGACTTTGTGTCTAAAGATGTGAAGAGAAAAACTTCAGAAGTGTTTCTTTTCTGCTGAAAAAATCTGACTAATTAGTGCCCAGACTATTAGTGGTTGAAGATCCGTGGAAAAGCATGTAACAGTACTGACTGAAATTGCTTTAAATTTTAGATTACAGATTCAGCAACTGGTTTATATGATTGTTTTATTTAGAAATTATATTTTCAATAGAAAAGACATATAATGCATGTTAAATTTAGCTTTCCAAGTCATAGGGAAGTTCAATTTTAAAAACAAAGTGTGTCTATGCTTTCTTTGTCTTCTTGTGGCAGCTACCTACTTAAAAGCAAGATTCTAGAAAGGAGTAAATTATCTCAAGAGACTCAGCCTTGAAAGAGGCCTAAGCGATGATAAGAACTATTTTTTTTTCTTTTTTTGGTTTTGCTGTTGATAGAAGCCAGGGCCTTGGACATCTTGGACATGCTAACCATGCACTCTAACACTGATCTGTATGTACCCCAGTCTCCACCTTCCTTCAGGGCACCATTTTTTATCCATTAAAAATAAAGTAAGGCTATCAACCTTCCATTGGTTGTAAGCTCCAAGAAGGCTGAAGTCTTTCTCTGTTCGATTTACTGCTCTATCTCAGGGGCTTAAACCAGTGCCCAGTGCCCGGCATACAGCAAACGCTCCCAGATATATGTCTTGCTTAAAGGAATGAACGGCCAGGAGTCAAGATGGAGAAATAATTTAAAAATTCTACTATCGAAAACCTTACTGTCAACATTTCTTCATTATATGGGGGTGGGTGCTGGGGATCGAACTCAGGGCCTTATGCCTGCCAGGCAAGCGCTCTACCACTGAGCTAAACCCCAAGCCCCAACATCTCTGCATTATTCTTTTGATCTGTTTGCTAGAAAAGCTTCTCTAAGTGCTATCTGAATTCTATTTGTACTAAATGCAAATCTGGGCCAATGCTTCTTATTTTGTACTGTGGCTGCCCAAAGGTAAGAACGTCATTTGTTTACCTTACAACTGTAAAGTGTTAGCCACAGAATAAAGTGATATATGTACATAATGAATTCCACCTGACGATAAACATCGAACCATAAGTAAAATAATAAAACTAACTCTTGGATTTTAAAAATATTTAGAAAAACTCTGTAACACCAGATAGGTTGAGTATCCCTAATTCAAAAATTTAGAATCTGAAATGCTCCAAAATCTAATTTTTTTTTAAAAAGCAAACTTGATTTACTTTATTTTCAATTCTAGAACTGGGCAACATTCTTTCTGTAAAACAGAATAAGTGTTCAATGAGCTGAGAAAAAGAGGTTGATTTTACAATAAGAAAAAAGTTGAAGATAGCAGAAACAAGAAACCAAAATCAAATTGATCATTTCAAAATTTCTGAAGCTTTTTGAGTGCTGACATGTCACAAGTAGAAAATCTCACATCTGACCTCACGTGACAGGTTGCAGTCGAAACACAAGTGTACTAAGATATGTTATATGACATTATCTTCAGGGTATGTGTATAATGTATGTGCAAACGTAAATGGATCTCACATTTAAATGTGGATGTTACACTCTCCATATCTTGTATATATGCAAATATTCCAAAATTAAAAAAAAATGAAATCCAAAACCCACCTGGTCCAACTTTTGGACGAAGGATACCCAACCTGTATCATGATTTCCTCTCTCATTGGGGTCAGCTGTGACAGGTTTCCTAGGTAATTTGCTGAAAATAAATCTAGTAAACATTTACCAATTTATACTGTGCTGCAGGTACAGTATACCACAAAGATCAATCATGTAGATTGTTTTACTTGAACCATTCAATAGCTATTTTAGGGACGAAGAAATGTGATCCAAAAGAGCTTAAATGATGTTCCAAATGCACACAACTAGGAGTGATTTAGAGGGGAACTTCAGGCTCAGCCAGTCTGGTTCCAAATCCCAATTCTAAGTCACACTGCTACAGTTCACTACATATTGCTCAAAGTGGTTAAAATACTGAAGTTAGTAAACAAGTTACTATTTTGTTTTTTGTGGTGCCGAGGATCGAACTCAGGCCCTTGTGCTTGCAAGGCAAGCACTCTAATCACTGAGCTAAATCCCCAGCCAACAAGTTACTATTTTTATAAACTTGAATCTAGGGTTTTTGCTAGATTCTTGTATCCCTTAGTCACTTCGCTTCTATTTGCTTTCTTGAGTAGGAGAAAAAAGGTAGAAATATCTTTGGAGTATAGATCTGTGTGTGTCTGTCTTGAGTAGGAGAAAAAAGGTAGAAATATCTTTGGAGTATAGATCTGTGTGTGTCTGTCTTCGGTGAGTCCATAATTAGCTTCTGCTACTATATATGCTGTTAAATGTTGTGACAATTTAAAGTCTCCTAGTGCTACACTTGATCCCTAAGTGTGTGAGTTCACCTGAAAAGATTTTAGGCCTTTTATTTCTTCTATAATCTGCTTCATCAAAAGAAACATGAGGTGAGTAATCCCAGCAATCTGGGAAGCTGAGGCAGAAAGAGCCCAAATTTGAGCTCAGCCTGGCAACGTGAAACACTGTCTCAAAATATAAATGAATGAACGAATGAATGAACAAGTGGCTAGGGATGCAATTCAGTGTGAAGACTCTGGGTTCATGCCCTAATACTGAAAAAAAAAAAAAAGAAAAAGAAAAAAGAAAAAAAGAGAGAAAGAACGATGAATTCTGATCCCAGGTCTTCAATAACATAAATGTATTGGATTCTTGACAAGAAATAATAAAGTGAGAAATCTACCCTGCAAATTATAGCAGTAACTTTAAGAAATTGTCTTAAAAAGGGCTGTGGATTTAACTCAAGTGGTAGAGCACTTGCCTAGCAAGTGTAAGGCCCTGAGTTCGATCCCCAGCACACACACACACACACACACACACACACACACACACACACACACACACAAATTGTCTTAAAATGACTGCTTGGGGTTCCCCCAGACTCAGGAGAGTTCCTCTTATCCTATCTCTCCTTAAAGTCTTGTCTGCCTCTTCCAGATCTCTCTTCTGGAAAATGGCTACTTGGTCTTTTTTCAAAAAATGGAAATCAACATACTAGCTTTTTCCAGAATTCTCAGTTTTGTAGTTCTGCCTTGGAAGCCATACAAGTTTCCTCGAGTCTGATGCCTACTAGTTTACCAAAGACCTGAACTGCCCAGAAGACTGTAGGGAAAGAAACAACAAACACTTGCATATAAACGTGTTCCTGTAATGAGGATTAAATTTTTTCTAAATATGAGTATCTCCAAAGGATTATAGCCTAATATTCAAAGCCAACCTGTCAGATTAACAGTTAGTCTATGTACCTCTTCACTTTTCCTTTTTTTTTTTTTAAGGATACTGGGGATCAAACCAGGTGTGTTCTACCTATGAGCTACATTCCTAATTTTTTTTATTTTTTCTTTTGAGTCAGGGTCTTGCTAAATTGCCTAGGCTGGCCTTGAATTTGCAATCCTCCTACCCTAACTTTCAGAGTATCTGGGATTATAGGTCTGCACCACCAGGTCCAGCTTCAGTGTGTTTTGATGTTGAGGTAAAAAGACCAAATCAAGGCTGGGGATTTAGCTCAATGGCTAGAGTGCTTGCCTTGCAAGCATAAGTCTCTGAGTTTGATCCCCAGCACCAAAAAAAAAAAAAAAAAAAAAAAAAAAAAAAAAAAAAAAAAAAAAAAAAAAAAAAAAACAAACCCAAAAAACAAAAAAACCAAAAACAAAAAACCCCACAGACATCTTTCACATTCTCAAAGCCCGTTATTTCTTTTGGAGAACCTGGCTCTATGGGCCCTTCCTGCACACTTTCCTCACCTCCATAAATGCTCTGTTAAGGATTACAAATAGCTCATCCACATATGCAGATGAGCGGTAAGTACATTAGCAAGTTTACAAACTTTTGCTCATTGTTAACATTTACTCTACCTTATGAGCTCCTGGAATCAAAACTTTGCAAATCTATCAGCCCAGGCTACAGAGGGAGGGCACCTGCCCGGCTTAGCATGGATGTGGATGCCTGCAACCCTGTAGTGCCCCAAGGGCTGCAGGACCGAGTCAAGCATGTTCCCTGTGTGGGACGTGTCAAGGGCGATATGTCAACCCATCGCCCATGAAAACCATTCGGGGTGTGTTAGCAAAGAGTGGCCTGATTATGAATGAGTGTACAAGAGCTTTGTTGACTGGGGTTGTTTTGATACCTCATCTTGAGGAGGGCAGCTTTAAACAGCTCAGCGTTATATGTATTCATTCCTAAATTAAAAGATACGACTAACGCAGATATATTAGAAGCTCTGGGACAGATTCTTCCAATTAAAAATAATTGATATCTGACTAGGAGCTTGTGACTTTCATAAATATTTATTCAAATATAAATGTGTTAAATACATTTTCTTTCAGGATACTTCATCAGGGCATATCTTGGTGCACGCACATGCATGCACATAAGTTACCTAATGATTCGGATAGCAGGTCAATTGCACAGTATTTATGACATCAACTTTCTATATCTATTCAGTGTATGATATGTGAATGAATATATGTGAATTAATGGATGAATGTAATTGTTGAAATAAACCTGATTTCCAGATGCCTTTCAAACTATCATTACATATTGGATCCCCCCCCCTCCCCGAGGGAGAGATTATACTCAGGTCCTCTTCAATTCATTAGAGCTATTTTGAGGAGTTTAAGTGGCAATATTTAATTCATATATTGACAGGGAATTCTGATAGTATAAATATCCAGCAAATAATTCCTGTCTCTCTTTGGAGAATCCTGTCTCGGAGAATCCTCAAACCAATATGTCCAAATCAAATCCATGATACTTTCCTAGATTGATCTTTAGTTTCCAGGCTCTTCATATAACCCCATTCACCCGGTTGCATAATTGTGTTCTCCATAAGAAAATGGAGAATCCTTAATACCCACTTTTTCTCTACTCCCAAGTTTCAAATATCACCAAAGTCTGATTTTGCAGTCCAAAGAATTTTCCAATCTAGCCCCCCCATCATCAACAGCACATACTTCTCTCGTAACCCACAGTCATCTTCCTCAAACCTTCCTTTCTTGCTCACGTGAAAAGTCTTCTGGCTGGACTGGCTAGTCCCTGACCCTTATTTCTCACAGCCTGCCCCTCCGTAGCCACCTGGCCCTTCCCTTGACTCCAGCGACGCATCGAGCATGGCCTCTGAGTTTCGGCTGTTCCAGCAGGCTGGTGTTTCTTTTTGCACGTGCCCACCTTCAGTTCTTCCTCACCATCCTCTGCCAAGCTTGTCAAATACATCTTCACATTACACTGTGACTTTCCCTAATAGAATCTGTAAGATTATTTGATTGATTAATGCTCATATCCATCTCTTACTAGATTATAATTTTCATGAGGCCACAATCTTTTTCAGTTATCATTCGATCCCCAGTCATTATAGAGTCTGAAATGAGGTAACTGTCCTGAAAATTTTGCTGTCTGAATTAATGAAGAGCCGTGGGACTAGATATTAAACAAAACTTTCAGTTAAGAAATTGAGCAGAAAGAAAGGCCACCGAATAATAGTTGTAGAATTTCATTGTCTTAGAGAAGGAGCCCCATGCCAGAAAACTTTGTGAGAAGGAATCTCTGAGTCTAGAGTGAAATATCTTATGAATTTCTTAGAAATTCCTACATTGAGAGGCAGGGGTGAATCTTATAAAAGCTGCTTTCACACCTATCTCCTTTGTTGGTCAAGTAGGGTCTTTGCCTCTTTTCCTTGGGAAGAAACGCTGGACACTCAAATGCCAGGTCACTCTGGGTATCCTCATTCCCTGGAACAAAGGCAGCAGAGTGTGGTCTTGGAGTGCCAGATGGCACAAACATGTGGCACTCCCCTTTTCTCCTTTGTGAAAGGCCAGCTCCGTGCTTTGTATTTGTACTTCTGCACATATTTGGATTTACGCAAATGTATACATGGGCTCAGTGTGTTTTGAAAGGAAGGGGTGTCTCCTCCACACTGCCTCTCAATGTGGGAATCCTTTCCAAATTATCTTCCAGAATCAGTCTCCATTACAAAGTGCTTAATGCTTAACTAATATGTCTTTCACAGGAATTTCCTCTTCTTGGTTGAAGTGTTGTGCATTAATTTAATCTGTCTTTCAAATTACAGCCCTTGAGACTGGTGTAAAAGCTATCCTTTCAGTACCACATATTTTCCTCTGTATCTTTTTTTGGTTTCTTGTGAACAATAGATTGGACTACTTGCAGATATTTCCTTTTTTTTTCCTATTAGAATAGGGAGATTGCAAATTTAAAGTGATGTTTCTGGCACCCCCAAACTCAGATATTGGCTTCACAAAACTCTATCCCCTTCTAAAATCTACCTGGCAACCAGTGCTTACCTACTACCATAAATTCTTATTTTTTAAGTTTTATCATTAATTAACACGTAATATTTGATCATAATTATTAGGCGCAGTGTGATGTCTCCATACACGATATACAGTGTATAATAATCAAATCAGGGTATTTAGCATATCCATCAACTGAAATATCTATTATTTCTCTGTGGTGAGAATATTCATATTCTTTTCTTCTAGCTCCTTTGAAAGACACAATACTCTATTGTGGACTGTAGTCACTCTACTCTGTAATAAAACACCCTGATTTAACCTTCCTATCTAACTGTAATACTGAACTCACTGACCGATCCCTTCCCACCTCCCCCACCCCACGCTAGAAACAACTAATCTACTCTCAAAATCTAGGAGACCAACTGTTTTCATTTTCATGTGTGAGCAAGGTCATGAAGTCTCGGTCTTTGTGCGCCTGGCTTACTTCACTTAACACAGCTTCTTTGAGGTTTTTCCATATTGCCACAGATGACAAGATTTCATTTTTTAAATGGCAGTTCTATAAATTCTAGCAGTTATGCATACATCTAAAATCTTAGTAACATTTTGTAATTATCTTTTCCTTTCTGTCAAGTTATACATTATTTGTGGGAAGAGAATTTGTATCCCACACTGGCATTGCCTGTGGAAAGCTTATTCTCAGTAAGCAGTCAACTGGCACTTGTTATCTAAGTGGTCTAAGACTCAGACCTCTCCAACTCTAGTCCTAATGCTGCTTGGACTCTAATGGTTGGCCCTCAGCAAGTTTTATTTCTCTCATTTATGAAAGATAGCAATCTCATTCTCAACAACCTCATAAGGCTACTTTGTAGATGATGCAATGAGGTTTTGAATTTTTTTTTTAAAAAGATTTTAAATGGTTGATTTTATTTTCAAATTTCCTCTTCCATTCCCATGAGGTTGGGATTTAAACTCACGAAACTCTCATTCAGCAGCAATTGCCTTCCTGTGTCCCTTTCTGACATGAAGAGAGGCCTGATGATTGGACTCCTCAGTGTCAGGAGGACTCTCTCAAGCTGCAAGCACAGAGTTTCAGAGGGAGTCATCTGGATTTGGGAAAGATCCTCCACATGTGTCTGCAAATATCCCTTCAGTCTAAGGGACAAATTTAGATTGGGTTGGTTTCTTCTTTCCTGAGAACAATGGGCTAAATCTGTATGGCCACATTAGAAAAGCACTGTGGAAGGGTGAGTGAAATGAATATGAGGTCTTGGATGATGATCTTTGGTGAGGATTAGGAAAGTGGAAGCCGAATTCATGACTAGAGATGGCCAATCTCCATTTTAGAAGGATGGGGCTGCCTGGGGGCTTTTAAATGCTGACAAAGGTCTAACAGACTTCAACTGGGCAGTGTAACATTTCCTTCTCCGATGGAATATCAAAGGGATGGCTCTATTTTGGATTTTGAAAAACAAAATAAATGAATACCAATTGCCCTTCAAGACCAAAAGCCTTATCCACTTCTCAGAACCCTGAAAGTGCTTTAGGAAATGGATTTTGTTTTCAAAAGAAGCCATCTCATTAGAAGTGTTTTGGAGCTAAAGAAAATACAACAAAATGATTATAGTGGTTGTCGTTTGGGACCTGCACTGTTTTTCTTTTCTCTATAGTTTCCAAAGAGTCTATTATTCTCTTATGACTGTATTATAATGTAAGAATAAAAGAAAATAAAATTCAGACGCTCCTCCTACAATGGAAATTTCTTTAAGCAATGAGTTATTACACTTTTATTTTTCTGTTTTTCAGAGTGCTCTCTTTGATATACAGTAAACATAACATTGCTATTTCAGTTAGAGACACCAAACTCAATAGTTTTAATTTAACTTTTCCTCCTTTACTTATTTCCAATTCTTCCCTTTGCCAACATTTGGATTTCAGCTTAACTGGGTATGCAGGGCTCAAAAACTTGCTCAACAGCTGCAATGGGTAGGATTCCATTTTTCCCTCTATTTAAATTTCCTTCAGCAATTTAGCACTTCTTTTCAAATCACACATATAGGAAAAAAAAAAACAACAGAGAAATTTCCTAACACCCCGCTGGCAAATCACATGGAAAGAACTGCCGGTCTTTCTATTTACAAGCTTTGGGCAAGTTATATTTCAAATAAAGAGCTCTAACCCAGAACCAAAGGAGAAAATTTTTAAAAAGCTTTTTTTAAGCAAGTAATTCTTTCTGACAAGTTGTACTATGAAAACCAAAGTACAACACAGAATTATACCCAATAATATAAGAAGAATGTGCATCTTAATAATTTGTAATACTAAACACTATGTTTCAAGCTATGGATTCTTAGAGAAAAGACATTGTAAATACAAGTTATATTTTGTGTTTTCTTAGTAGCATGTTAATATTTATATGACCCATGCCAACTTTCAGCAAACATAAATTCGTATGTCCTCATTTGCAACTCAAATGAAGCCTTCAAATCTCAAAGTTTACACCTACTTTCAACAAATTCTATTTTTGGCAACCACAGGTATATTAAAAGAAAGGAACATATGATCCTATGGAGAAAATTTACTTAATTTCAAATTACCATACTTTTACAATACTCACATTCCTATAGAGTTTATTTTTGGGGGGAGCTAAACTATGATTTATTTCAGGAGAGAACATATGAGGTCGGGGACAAGTAGTTGTTGTATTTAATAATTAAAGCAAACTTAAAGTATGTGAATGAAAATACAAATATCAAAACCCTTCTTGCTAAACTCTAGGTTACAGAAAATATCAGTAGCAACATCATGCTGATAATTTGGGTTATATGGTGTGAGATATAGTTATGTATTTCCTTATAATTTGGAAATTTTAAGAAAGTAGAATGAGTTGATATTAATTTATACTAATACACTTTCTTTGCTCTGAGTGATTTCTGCCTTTGCCCTTTTGAGTGTCATATGCACCAACAGCAGTGGCTTCTGTGTGCATAGTGACTTGTAGTTTCAATCGAGCTTTTCTTCTCTTCTTAATTAACATGAACACCTTTGATTTGTTAAATACAAGACCTGAAGGGCAGGGAAGATTCCTTCACACTCAATGCTACTCTGTTTTTAAATTTTCCTGCTTATTCATTTTAAATTATGAAGCTAAACAATTCTTTGGGTGGTTAAAAAATAATTTCTTCTGGACAGCTTCCTTTGTTTTAAATGAATTTAACTGATTTCTGAATTTGTGGTCATTTTTCTGAACTTGTATTCGATCAGATTCAAGCTCAGTGGGAAGCCCTCTCGCGGAGGTGGTAGACTTAACTCTGCCACCCTTTGTCGGGGACCTTGAGTACCAGACATTTAAAATTCAAAGCTGCAACAGTGACGGTCAGAGAGCAGATTTCCAAATAGGTGGAAATGCAAGACTCAGACCACTTTAAGAAAACATACCAACATAGACACACACACACACCCCAATGAGAATATTTTGGGTTTTCTTTGTTTTTCAAATAAATTATTTTGCATTAGGAGAATTTGTATGGAGTTTTCCTGATGCCTTTAAAATGTAATTTGCTTGACCCATGTTCTTAAGAAACGTTATAAAAATTAGTGTACTCTTTCATCAGTTGTTGGTTTTTGTTTTTCAACTAAAGTCTCTGCATAGGCATAAGCTGGAAATTGGGTCAACACGAATAGATAATTTCTTTTTTGGCAACGATGTCTAATGATCAATACGACATATAGGTTCTCCCCTATAAAGGCCTCAGCTACCCCACCACATTTCCCATCCGGGGCCCCCATGCATCCAGGTAACTAATTTCCCACCATGCAATGTGAATGAAAGGGATGAGTATTGCTGCAGGGCTGGAGGTTTTGCTTTGTTTTGCAGTGCTGAGGATTGAACCCAGGGCTTCCACAAACTGGGCAAACTGCTATCACTCTACCACACCTCAGCCCCCAGGTTGAAGTTTGTAAGAAGTAAGTATGCTTCCTACATTCTTTCCTCTTCTACTGACTGGAAGCAGAGGGCTCCAAAGCCCGAGGGGATAGTAAAGGTGGCCAACTATCCTGTCCAGGACTGAGAGTTCCTAAAACATGGACCTTTCAGTTTTATAACTGGCACGATTCTGGAAGAAATGGAATGTGTTGGTCACTCTAGAATATGCTCACTGACTAAGAAGAACTACATTGGATTATCATGTGAGTGAGCAGTAAGTCAGTAAAATTTTGAAGTTAATTTTTGCTGTGAGGGTGCGAAGGAATGAGATTTTCCTCACTCGTCACGAGGGTCACAGACACTGCTATAACCAAGCACAGGCTAGCAAGAGGAAAGCATAACAGATTTGTTTAATAAACTCGAACACTGGGGGAAATTGGTCTATTTTTATGCCTAGGTTCATGAGGAATGGACTCCTGTTTAGAGATGTGATTGGACAAGAAGGTGTGATGCAGCCGTGATAGACCGAGGGGACCCGGCAAGGCCTGTCTGTTCAGATTCCTCTTGACCTTTCTGTAGAACATTCCTTCCCCCAGGAGTGGGGCAGGACTGGTCTGGAATGAGGGTCTTCAAGGGAGAAGGGAGAGAGTGACATTTTAGGATTTATGGCTTGCTTTGGGGGAGAGCTCTAATTTATATGGCTTGCCTTGGGGAAAAGGAATTCTGGTTTCTGTGACTCCCTTCCGGGGAGACAGAGTTGGGAGGAATGGGTGGAGGATATCAGGACCACGCTCCTCAGGCTGCCCTCATCTCTCAGTTCGAAGTACCCAGCATGCCAAGGCTTCATACTTTGGGGTAACACAAGCCCAGCAATTGCCACCCACTCACCTCATCTTAACTGATGCACACTGGGATTTACTCCTTGGTCAGTGGCCTTGTTGGGGTAGGTGCATGTCAATTAGAGGATCTCACAAAACAGGAACCCTGGATCATACCAGCTGTGTGATCTGGAGCTTGTTCTTGACCCAATCTTTCAGCTGGAATAGATGAACAGTTCTCAAAATGTGGTTCGGAGATCAAGGGACTTCCTGAGACCTTTTCAGGGTATCCATGAGAGCAGAAGTATTTTCTTAATAATCCTAGAAGTTATTGCCTTTTTATTATTCTCCCTGGAGTGTGCAGTGGAATTCTCCTGAAGCTACACAGCGCGTGATGAAATCATGGCTCTGGTGGCTGATGGAACATGTACTTGTGTGTTCTTCTAAAATTTTCTTAATTTCAACTTTCTACTACAGTGAATACTAATAGAGGTAGCTTACATGAGGAAAGGCCCTTTGAGACTGGTAATGACTTTTGAGAGTTTAAAAGTTCCTGAGACCAAAAAAACTGAGAATTGTTGAAGGGGATTATTTCTAAGGTTTTGTATAACTCTCGACATTTATGAAGTAGACTCATATATACAGGAACTAGTAATAGATTTTTAAATTGTAATGTATTTTATGCTTGTATTCTATCTTAAACTGTGATAGACAGTTAAAGTATTTTGGAATCCATTCTCGAAAGATCTCTTTCCTGAAAAGTATAGACACTTTCGATGTATTTATCAGGAGTTATAGTAGAGTCAGATGCTTTGAAAAAATGAAGTAACAATAAAAGTATATTTTTTTCCTTCATAAGAAGGAAAGATATTATGTCACCTCTGGCATGCAAACCAGATGTTTCTAACAATCTTACATACATTCATTTCGTGTTCATCCAGGGATCTGGATAAAGATATTCATTATAATTCAGATGGAAGCAAATTAAATTGAACTTTGGTTTTGTCTCTCTCATGCTTATCACGTTTCAACAGCTATGTGAAGTCCTTACACTAAGTCCTTCCATGTTTTTACATGTACGTCTCCCTACCCTGGCCTCACCTCCGTGCATTCTCCCTCTGGCTCCTGTTAAACTTTCCACATGCTGATGGACTTTCGCCCTATTCCAGTTCTAATTTAAACACATTTTCTCAGCCTAATTTACAATCCCAGTGCACCTGTGCTTCTTGCCCTTCAGCAACTTATGTATGACTCCCTCTTCCAGGGGGCCCACCGGATGCAAAGAGGGAATTCCTAATTATCCTGTGAGATCATGGTCCAGGTGTGAATGATGCCTGGCCAAAAGCCCCCATGCCAGCCTCCTTATGCCATAAAGGTGATCTGCACATAGCAACATGCTGTCCAATCTGTAGAGAAGTAACTCAGGAAAAGGCTTTCCTGAAAGTCAAATGCAAAATGCTCACTAAAAATAGGAAAGTATTTTGAAGTAACTGAAGTCTTCAATTGCCTCTGCTCACTTGGACTGGCTAAATATAGTGAAAACCAAGAGCCATCATGGACTGAAACACACGCACATCCCAGAGACCGGGTCAGTATCCAGACTATCATTTCAGGAAAGTGGGGTGTTAATCTATCTTAACAAATTAATGAAGCTTATTTAAATTAGTTATAATAATGCTTCCCAGTAAATTTTACAAAAGTGATGAAAATTTAGTTTGAAAAGTTATTGACTTTTTAATGAAATATGAGAATAAAGAAATAAAATCAATACTGTTATTTTTAAGGAATACAAATAAAACATTACAAATAAAAGAATAATTATTTTTCTTCTTAAAAAGCAATAAAGTGTGAGGCCCTGGGTATAACTCTCAATACTGCAAAAAAAAAATTAAAACATTCAGAACTTATGGAGTAAATATGAGCAAAGTCTGCCTACATACTAGGAATGTAAACTATAACTAATAGGTCCATACACATATACAATCAAATCTCATGCAGAGTGTGAAACAAGAAGGGAAAATGTGTCTCTTAGTTCATCTTCCATTTGAAGTCATTTGCTGGTGAATGCGAAAGGAATTTACTTATCTAAGAATTAACTCTTTCTAACTTAATAATAACGGTAATAGTTCCTAACATTTATTAAATCTTACTACGTCTTGAATATTTATTTGCATCACGTCTTTAGATGCTTATAAATATCCTGGGTGGAAGGTGTTATTATTTCCAGTTTACCGATGAGAAAAGCGAGACATTGACAAGTCTAGTGACTTGCTCGAGATCACAGCAGCAGCAGAGGCAGAACTCCCACCCGTTTCACGGCCTAACATTCCTTTCCGCTAAGATCTACTGGTTGTACAATAATTGCTGAAGGAACAAATTTGAAAGCCTTCCTTACAGAGAGTCTTTCTTTTCATCTGAATGGAAAGTTTAAGGACTTTTAAAACACATGTGAATTAGCTCAGTAGTTCACTGAAAGAGTTTCCTTTTAATCTAAGAGATTAATTTTTACTGGGAGAACCACATCCAGACACAAGATGAATCTCCATTTCCTTTAATTCGACTCAGCTCATTTTGGTTCATAGTACTGAATATACAGGGCATGCTGGGTTTGGGGAGGGAAGATGAAAAGTCACACATCGGAAAGGTGTTCGCTTTCCTCTCCAGGAACACAGAATGACTTGGGGGCAGACGTAGGGGCAGCAAGTTGACGGACTAAAGGTTCAGGCTCAAGGTGGCATACGCTGGGTACCAAAGCACTTGGGGCTGAGGTGGGATTGGACAGGGGATAGTTTCAGAAGAAGAAAGGTAGATTTACAGGTAAACCTGGATCTTTTCACTGTATATTCCCAGCCCTAGGAAACTTGAGCTCAACAAATTCTAGTCAAAGGAATACTTAAGATTCCTTATGATAGTAAGTAGGATCTGGAAAGACTTCATCATTCAAGTTTTAGGGAAGGGAAGCATTCCATTTGGATGCTACAGAATATACCAAGACCAGACGCTTAATAAAATATGCTTGAAATGATGACGGCAAAAGCACACTGAATGATGCTGAATAAAGAAATGAGTATGTGATAATGACTATGACTTAACTAACATTTATTATACTTCTCCATTGTGTCAACTGTTTTCAAGAGCTTAATTACTTTTGCTCTGCAGAATTAGAGTATTTGTGGTAGACACAGTGGTGCAGCCCAGCTCTTCCCTCAAAGAGGACATGCTTTCCAGCTATGGGCCTGAGGTCGACACACAGCCTCTGGTCGGCTGTCAGCTCCTTCGGAGATGGTCTCAGCTGCAGACAGGCATGTGGCACACAATCATGCCCACTTCAGGGAAAGAGTAAAGGAGGGGCACGAGGCTGGGTCGTCTCTTCCTGATCCAGGTCAGCTCGTTGGGTTTTATTTGCTCCAGGGTTCTCTCCAGGCTTCACCTTAGATGCAGTTTGATTTCTCTCTCTGTCTTATCCTGCTTCCCTCCCTTCACATTACAAGGTCAATCTTTTTTGGGGGGAGGGTTGGTGCTGGGGATGGAACTCAGAGCCTTACACTTGCTAGGCAAGCGCTCTACCACTTGAGCTAAATCCCCAACCCCTACAAGCTCAGTCTTAATCGACATTTTTCTTGGCTTCAGGGTCTGCTTCCAGAAAATCTAGTCTGCAATACTGCTAATCTCCCACACTGATGGACTGGAAACTGGAGCTCTGAGGGACTCTGTATCTCCCCAGAGCCACACAAGTAATGAAGTGTAAAGCCAGATTTAAATTCAGATGCACCTGACCTAGAGTTGAGGGCTATTTCTAAAACCCCATGCTGGCTTCAAGGACCAAATCTGCCTTCTTACTTTCACCTCAGCATGCACACAGTCAGCTGGAATCCCTCCTCCCAGGCTGAAAAGTAGTTCCTGCTGGGAAAGCCCCGAGTCATCTGTGACCCCTGGACAAAGCGAAAGCTCTGGCTTGATTATGCGCACTTTTGACTTGACTACCGTCCATCTTTGAGGTCTCAGCTCTGAAACAAAAGGAAGTTTTCTGGCTGCAAGCTTTCATAGTACCCTTCAGGACCCTGGCCACAATTTTCAGTCCCGTGTTCACTGTCTTTTGTCCATGTACCTCAGAGGGGACGTGGGTTTATCTCTAACTTCCCACCAATGAGCGTGCTGTCTGGTGTATTTTGGAAGTTCAGTTTACATCTGTTGAAGGTAGGAGTTAAGTGTGTGAGATATTATTTATTTCTTGGTGTTTGTTTCTGTCCATGTTAATTTCAGTTCTCTTCTTTTAGTTATTTACTTACTATATGAAATAGAAAATGTTCCTATACTATGGTAAGTATTAATTATTATATTGTGTTTTGGGTTCACATCATACCTTAGACCATTTTCAAATATGATAGCCAGAGATCAGTAGCCTTCTGGAATATCTTTATATTTATTGCTCAGGTTATGTTTAACTTTCTTCTGAAGAGGTCTAGATCCTAATGTAGCGCTGACATTTTCCAGAAATGAGGATTCCATGAGCTTTTTTCTGATGCCTGTCCGAATGTCTGAACATTTTTAAAAGATTAAATGTATCATTTTATCCACGCACCTATATGCTTTGTAAACTTGTTCTTTAAAACCAAAATCAAGGGTCCCATCCTTTGACTTCATTAAAGCCCATCCTTTGACTTCATTAAAGCCCATACATCTTTTTTTTTTTTTTTTTTTTTTTTTTTTTTTTTTTTTTTTTTTTTTTTTTTTTTTTTTTTTTTGGTGCTGGGGATCGAACCCAGGGCCCTGTGCCTGCAAGGCAAGCACTTTAACCTCTGAGCTAAATCCCCAGGCCCCCATACATCTTCTTGTGAGGATATTTCATCTTGAAATGTGGCAAAGGTGTGAAATATTGCAGAAATGTTCTCTTTAACATTTGCCCTACAAACACACGATAGAAAAGCAAATTCGGGCATTTCTAACATGGGCCACTTTTCAGGCTATTTTAACTTCCACTCTTTATAGGTGAAAATTTTATAGATTTTAATTATGCAGACTTTTTAGTTTTTACCTCTTTAGACTAAGCCAATTCTTTTTCATACTCATAAATATACTTTTTAATACAAAGCTAATATACTGACAACACAGCAAGTTTTGAAAAGAAAACTGGAAGAAAAACGGTTATATGTGGCTTTATTGGTGAATTGTTTTGGCAGGTGGAGACTATGAAGTTCAGGTGGGAGTGAAAAAGTTTTTTAAAGATTTATTTTTCTATGTTCTGAAACCAAATTTAACCCAATCTCGCACAGTTGTAGAATTAAAATTAGAAAATTTAGGTTTGAGGCTCTGTTGCTAATAGCTAGTTGTGTGTATTTCTGCAGCTTACTTACCCTCTTGTAGAACCTACTTTAATACTCACCTGTACTTAGGTTCCTTTACAGCATTTGGACAAAAAGATGGGGAAAAAAAAAAGAAGAACCATAGGAGCAGATGAAAGATGAATGCTTTCTTTCCTTCAAATTTTAAACTTGATTGTGGAGACTTTTTGGTTCACACTACAATGCAGTGTGCAAAAAAAAAAAAGTCAGAAAAAGACCAGCAATAATAGTAACATATTTATATAAGTCCTTGGGGGTTAGAAGAAGCTTTGTTCTGTTTCAATACCCCAATACATTCCTACTAGATCGCTAACAAGAAACACTATGACTACTTTAAAAAAAAGAAAATTGGACTCTGAGAAGTTTCCTTCTAATCTAACTTGCCAAACTTACACCCAGACTCAGTTTGCTTAGAAAAATCTTTTTATTTAACTGTAACATGACCACAGCTGCCCACGTTGCTATATTGTCTTTTTCCAGTTAGCTTAAGTAGCCATCAGTTCTGTTTAGAACTGATGAGAGAAAATTAATCCACAGAATCGCTTTATTAGCTCTCAAGACCACATCTTTCACTGGAACTGGAGGCCACAGCTCGAAATATTTTATACTCAGCGAAAACCAGACCTGTATTTGCATTCCTTTTAGACACTTTGCAATTTTGTTATTGTTTAAAGATGTAAGAGGTAACTGAAGTGTGAATCTAATTATCTCCATGATCAGTTGACGAGTGAATTACCCACACAGTTGAAAGTGCTAAATTCTTTTATTGGTTTGGCAAATATTTATTATTCTCTTTTTGTGTATGCCAGGCTCTATCCTAGGTGCTGGGGATGCAGCAGTGACCCAGACAGGAACAAACTATCACATAAATAAACATATAATTACACAGTGTGGTACGAATCCCAAGAGTTTAACTAGCAGACCGTATTGGTCAGGCTCTTGTGCCGCAAATAGAGAAGCTCTGGGTACTCTAAGCAGAATGTAGATTGATGCCAGGAACCGGGTGTTCGTAAAAATCTTTCTAAGGATTGAAGAAACAATTAAAGCCTGGGTCTGCCTCAGATCTAAGAACCCGCATCCACCCATATAGATCCCCTATTGCAACTGCTCCTCAAACACCCCAGAAAACAACAGCATGGACCCCACGTTTGTGATGCATGATTGAAGAAGTCAACCAAAGACGCCAACCTGACCACAAGTGCTTTTGGACCCATTGTTTCCCTCTCAGGAATCTGAAAAATGGGATGGTACAGAGAAACCCCATGTTCCATGATGCGGCTGGTCAGTAGACACTATCGGGTGGAACCAGGTCAGCATCTCAGACCTTAGCTACAAGAGGGTCAGCAATATGGCCTGTAGTTCCATCTTCTCCAAGCAGAAGGAGGGTGGACTGGGAATCGAATGGTTTAATCTAAAGTGTCCAGCACAGATTCTGATTTGAGACGCCTCTGAAATATCTAACTGCAGGTCTCCATCATGTCTGGAAAAGCTCGGTCAGTACGAAAATGCAGAGAGGAAAAGAGATAAACCTAAACGAGTCAATGCAACAAGAATGACACGTGAATCTACAAAAGAAAAGCAAACAAAACCTAAAGCTAGTACTGACCAGGTAGCAGTAAGAATAATAGTCGGGTTTTTCTCAGCTCTTTCTCTTCTTCTTTCTCTTTCTACTCATTCTTTTTCTCTTCTTTTCCAACAAGCTCACATGTCATGAATCTTTAGGCTATTTCTTTATGTGCAAGTTCAACGTGTAAATCAGAGCTTCGGTGAAAAACATTTTAAATTGTGCTGATTCTATGAAGAGTTACTACATCAGGTAAGAGTTACCTGTGTATCTCTGGGTAAGAGTTACCAAGACTTTGATTAGTCTTACTTTTTTTGTTGTTGATACAAAGTACTCAACACCCAAAGTTAAAGGAGAAAAAGTTTATTTGGCTGCAGTGTGTTGAGGTTTCAGTTCATAGTTGGCTGGCTCCAAGGCAGGGTGGCCTGGCAGGAGCCATCGCAGAGGAGAAACAGTCCATGGCAGGCAGAAGGTAGGAGGCAATATGGTAGCAAGCAGCAAGTAAAAAGCTATGAGCCTCACTCTCTTTTTGTCCCTTAGATTTTATCTAGGCTACCACCCTTAATCCAGCCCAGAACTACGCCAAACCAATCAGAGAATTAATTTAGTGATCACATACCCTTGATCCCAGCATCACATATTTATAAGCTCTTGTGGGAGGGGGGAAGTATGCTGGGGATCGAACTCAGGACCTTGCGCTTGCTAGGCAAGTGCTCTAACCACCGAGCTAAATCTCCAACGCCCCAGTGTCACACAATCTAGAACTAGCCACCTCTGAAAAGCCCCACCCATGACCACATGAGGCTTGGGTGAGGTTTGGGGGGGGACATCTAGACACAAGCTGTAACAATTATAAAGAACAGAAATGAGTAATTTGCAATACTTGGAGAGAGGCATACATGAACTGATTGAGTAAAATAGCAGGAAAGCCAAGTATGAGGGAAGAGAGAGAAACAGAGAGAGAGAGGGAGAGAAGGAAGAAGAAGAAGAGAGAAAAGGAGGAGGAAAGAAGAAAAGAAGAGAAGGTAAGGAAGGAAAAGGAAGAGAAGAAAAGGAGCAATGAGGAATCATTGAATCAATGCTGGTATTAGTGCCATCCTGACATTTGCTTGGGTTAAACTGGAGTGCTCCTGTCCAAGGGCTGTTTGCTCCACTAAGAGCCAGCCTTCCAAGCCACAGGTGGAAGCTGCCTTGCCCTTGGAGATTTCACTTCTAAAATCACATGGTGTCACTTCCATTACAGTGATAAGCACACTCTTATTTATTTATTTATTTATTTGTTTATTTATTTATTTAGCAGTGCTGGGGACTGAACCTAGGGCCTTGTGCATGTCAAGCAAGTGCTCTACCACTAAGTTACATCCCCAGCCCCATTTTTGTTATTTTATTTTAATTTTTTTCCATTTTTGTTATTTTAAAAGGAAAGACTTTTTATTGGCATATGTTTGTGATACGTAAAATTTACATTTATTTTGAGGAATCTCGGTCTCTATGTGTGTGTGTATACAATTATATATATATATAAAATATATGTGTACAATTTTTTTATCCTTTTGCCTCCCCACCCTCCCACTTCTCCTAATCTTCCCCATATCCAAAAACTTGCCTCCCCATTTCTTGCCATCACTAAAGGAAGGTATTTTTAAGAGAGCAATGGAAGAAGATGATATGAGATGGAAAATATTGTGGCCGTTTTGGAAAATACAGTTTAGCACGCCATCCAAAAATAGGGTGATCTTTCCATTTATTCAAGTCTTCGGTTGTGTTTCTGTAGATTTTTAGATTCTATACAACAAAAGTGTTTCTGAAACATGCTTTGGTTCTGTGGTTAGCACTTATGACTAGCATGCCGTATATGTTTTATTTATTTTGCTTATTACTATCTTTCATTTCTAATGTTAACTCAATGATTGTGGTGATTAAAAATATCATTTCCCTAATACCTAGATAGTACCTAGGGTCTAGTAGACATTCGATGTATATTTATGCCTGAGTAATTCCATAAATTAATGCCAGACTTAGTACCAAGGGCAGGTGTTTGAATTAAGAACATGATATACACAAGAAGAAGATACAACATCTGTGAAACTTCAAGTTTTAATTCTACTAGATTCTTTGGAAAACATTCGCTTTCACAAAACCAACGAAGCTAAGAGTCACCATTAGCTGTATTAATCTTGATTTAGAATTGACACATCTTAGTTGGGGGAAAAAAACAGAGGGGCTGGGGATTTAGCTCAAGCAGTAGAGTACTTGCCTATCAAATACAAGGCCCCGAGTTTGATCCGCAGCACCCCCACAACAGACCACCACCGGCGGTATCTTTAAGGAGTGGTACTAAGAATATAGTTTTGCTTTTTAAAAACTTTTCTGTAGTTTGCAAGTTTCTAACAACAATAGGGAAGTACTCATGGAATGAAAAAAGAAACCTGAAGGAGTTTTTATTTCCTTTTCCCCCTCTTGAGAGAGAAGCCAAAACCTTGGTTACAAAGTACAAAAATCAGTTACAGTAATATTTACAGGGTGCTCTTCCTGAGCTGTTTGAACAAAACAGCATAAATCAGAGACAGAGAGAGAAGCACTGAAACATCTGTCATTAAATTTGTTAAAAATAGTATCTTACCAATTATAGCAGAAGATATAAATTAGAAGTACAGGACCTATGACTATACACTGAGACACAAATCAAATCAATTAAACTATATTTGCCCATGATACTCATACAACTACTGAAAATTTATATTTTGAACAGATGATGTATTTGTTTTCTACTGCTATCAATAAGAGATCCATGGCATCTCACGCACATATACCTTCTGACTATGAAGTCCGGTTACTGAAATGGCTCTCACTGTGTGATCTTTAAGGGACAGGACGCTCTCATTTTCTGCCACCACTAATTGGGCCCTATTACCTTCACCAGAGTGTTATAAAAATTAAATGGGATGATATGCGAAGGACCACTCTCTAAGCTCTGTAAGCCTGTGTATGTTAGATAATACTAATTAATTCTCAACAAATCAGGTAGAAGGGTACCTCCCAGGACCTGGAGGTGGCTGTTTTCAACACAGAGGGACTTTCACTTACCTGCTGTAAATGGGAATGAGCTGGGCCTCCAGAGTCCCCTTTCTGTGCTGCAACGCATCAGTCTGCAAGGTACAGTTCGGACAGGAAGACACCAGGCCCACAGTGCACAGGATATCCTGTGTTGAAAGGTAAATCCTGCGAAGCTTCTCCTAAGTGCAGGCTGCTCCCGCATGGGTCTGAGGGAGCCATCTCCTTCCCAGGCTGCTAACTTGGGATCCCCAGCTACAAGAACCAGCATGGAGTTTGCTTCTTCTGGAATGATTCTGGCTTAAATTCTGTGCAGAGGCCTGCACAGAACTTGTACCCCAAGTTACAGATGTGTTCAGGCTCCATGACAGGCCATTCAGTGACCAGTCCATTGGGTGTGGGCCCCGTATTCATAAGACAGTGGAAATCAGGAAAAATATATTTTATTATTAAAATATCCACTATTAAAATAAGCAGTTTTTACTTAAAATTGTTATTATATTATTGCTAGTGTTTATCTCTATTGGAGATGATTTTTATTTCGTTTTGCTTCTCAGTATTTTTTAAATTTCCCATACGATGCTTGCATAATAGTTAACAACTAATGCAGATGGATTATAAAACATTTAGAAAATATAGGTAAATAAAAGAAAGAAAATTAAAAGTTTGTATAATTTTGCTATGCAGAGAAAAGCACTGTTAACATTTTAGGATGTAATTGTTCAGTATATAGAGTTCCTTTAACCAAAATGGACCGTGGGCAACATACTGTATTTACCCATTCTTTTGCTTGTAGAAAGAAATACTGAGTATCTTCCCTTATCAATAATGTTCTTCGGACATCACATTCCCCAAATTGCATATCCCAGGTTGGTGGTGTGCTTCGGCAATATGGTGCTTGCCGAACATCTGCACATTCTGAGCCTTTTTGTACATATTAACCAACTGTGTCCTGTGTCCGCACACTGGCTATAGTGTGATTCAGTGCTCCATCCCTGCCCCACTCTAGTAGTTCCTGCCTTCCCAGCATCCATAAATATAATAAAGAATCATGGTCCACAGAGGTATCTCATTTTTATTTCAATTGACAGCTGTATAATGACTGACAAGTTTGGTCATTTTCCCCCAAAAGGTTTACCCAACAAATGGCTTTGCTAGGATTGTTTTAAAGTTCTGTAAGCATAAAGCAACAGAATTGGCATCTGCATGGGGGGAATGAGATTTCACATGTCGATATTTAATATTCACATTGCAATGTCTTTCAATTCAGTCTCTTACCACAGGTATACTCACTAAATCACTCTTCTTATTTGTCAGTGAATATTCATCTGTGGCCTATTATACGATAAGCCATGTTCTGGGTGTTAGTGATATAACAGTGAATGAAACTGGTAACATTCCTAGTTCATACCCTGTAGGAGGAGAAATGCACATGTGCACGCACACACACACACATGCACAAATAAAAAGAACAAGGAAAAAAACAAAGTATGATAGACAATAGAACAATGTTTGGGGGTTACGGAGTGATGGAGAGAGAGGGGAGGTGTTGTATGTCATAGGGGGATAAGGAAGATTCTCAGATAAAATGTTATTTGAGTTCAAATCTTGGATAAAGCAAAGAGTGAGGGGCCATGCCAATGTCTGAGGAAGAACACTCCAGAAGGAAGGACTAGAGGGCTCAGATCCAGAGGCAGCAATATGACTGTCCTGAATCAGGAGATGCTGGAGTAGTGAGAGTTTAGGGTAGACGGATTGGCTTGAATAGACCTTGTAGGCCCTGGTGAGGACGGACTTCAGACTAACTCTGAAGGAGCTAAGAGAGGAGGCAAGCATGCCAGAAGGAAGGTACCACAGTGGTCTGGTAGAGCAGTCAGGAGTATACGTAAACATAAACCATTTCTCCCACCTAAGCCTTCCCTACTCTGCCAAACTCAGATCATCGTCCTCCTCTAAGACTACTCAGTTGTTCTCTTCCTATGGCCAGATTAGTGGTAAATATGAAAGAAGTGAGCAAGTTTTTTTCTATGAGGTCTGTTGGGTGCTACATCTGTGTGATAGGCATCAAAATACCCAAGAATGACAAGGCAGATTCAGGGAGTGTCACCCTCAGAAGTCAATTTGACAAGCTGTGGTCTAGCACTTACAGGGTCGAGAAGAACATGCTGGCAACTCTAGAGAAAAAGCGAAGTAGATAGAGGCATCCAAAACTTCAGTAAAAAGCCGAAAAAAGAAGTGACAGACACAAAAGCGTAGTGTGTACCAAATCACTCCATATTTAATCTCAGTGATGATGTACCTGGAAATCTATAAATGACAGCACAAAGCAGGCTGCTCAGTGTTGCACTTTCCAGTTATGAACTAACTGGAAGTTTTTCTCAAATCTGAGTTATCACTTTTGAATATAAAAACTAAACACAGTGGGTTCAAATTCCAAAGTCCAGGCATCCATCTATGCATCAGTCAATGAGCTGTCAAGTAAGAAGGGTAGCTAGAGAATGGTTGGCACCACTTGCTTAGCACGTTATTGTTCCAGAGAATGTAAACTGCATGGTGTTAGTGACTCTTTTGCTCACTTCTGTACCTTCAATGTGGGAAACCATGCAACACAGCAGGTACTCGTAAACAGATCTTAAGTGGATGGATTTTAAATTCTTTTAGGGTGTGTGTGTATGAGTAAGCACACAATTTCAGTAAACTTAGTGAAATTGAGATCAGATACTGTTTTTCCTTGTCTTTGTCCCTTTTCCTATCCTTCTTCTATATCAGAGAAACAGATGTAGTGGTACATGTTGGTATTCCCAGAATTCTAGGAGGCTAAAGCAGGAGTACTGCAAATTCGAGTCCTACCTGGGAAACTTAGAGGGAACCTGTTTTAAATTAGGAAAAGAAAAAAAAAAAAGGACTGGGGATCTAGCTCAGTGAGACCTTGGGTTCAATCCCCACTATCACAAAAAACAAAAACAGACACTGTCACTAACCTGTCCATATTGTCTTCTCCCACTCTGAAGTCATCTACATACAGTCCTTGCACACACCTGTTCTTCTGTTGACTTACACCTGTAGGTATTTTTTTAGCCATGGGAAAGAGCTCAGTCTTCATGCTCTAGAAGTTCGTCAGAGTTAAATCCCCAGAGGTGACCTTATACCAGTGGAGGGCAGAAATTTGTAGATGACAATTCCAGATTCCTACTTTTTTTTTTTTTTTGGCGCTGGGGATCGAACTCAGGGCCTTTCCCTGATCATCACTCTAAACTCGAGTTCCTGGGTCTACCTCCTCTAAAACATGTATGCTTAAATTCTAATATCAGGGGCTTCTTCAGGATAATCCAAACTAAGAAAATTATGTAAGTGTATATGGGGTGTGCATATGGGGTTTCTTTGAAGACCGAGATAATGCAAATGAAGCATTTAGCAAAATTCTCATAGATTAAAGGCTATTGTTGAGAGTGCCTATATAAGACTTATGTAATGTCCATTTGTGAGGAGGGATTTTGGGTAGAAACCGAAGTAAAAGCAATGGGCACCATAATAACAAAAACAATGGTGGCCGTGAATGAAAAGAAGCAGAGGCAAAGATAATTGATACAGCTAGGAAAAATGATATATGTACTAGGTGTTCATCTGTGTGTACCAACCATAGAGGAAGGAAGACGTCACTGTGGGAGCCAAAGAGTAAAACCTCCCATATTTTCAAGATGATTGATGTAGGCCTCAGAGCTAGGCAGAATATTTTTACTATCTAACTCAAAACCACTATTAAAACAAACCCAGTGGGAAGTGCCAGAAATTTGACTCCCTTTGGAGGGACCGAAAGATTCTGTGAGTCTAGTTAGGAGGGAACCAAGGGTACTGGTTTGGGGACAGTGTAGGTAGTAAAGTGGAAAGCAAAAGGACTGTGTTATGGTTTCTGTCTAGGTGTCACCCCCAAAGCCTCATGTAGTCATAGGGGGAGCTTTTCAGAGGTGGCTGGATCTACAGTGTGTGGAGCTCGGACCAAGGGCACGTGCTTACTCAATCAATCCACTGATTGGTTTGGCACAATTCTGGCTAGGATTAAGGGTGTGAGAACTGTACTCACCCTCGGGCAGGTAGCCTGCATAAAATATAAGGGACAGAAAGAGGGCTAATGTGCTCTCCCCTGCCTGCTTGTCATGGACTAGTTCTCCTCAGTGGTGCTCCTCTGCCCTGCCCCCCTGCCTTGGACCCAGCGGTCTATGGACTAAACTTCTACAAACTATGAGACAAACGAACCTTTCCTCCTTTAACTTTGGGTGTTGGATATTTGACCCCACCAAAAAAAGAAAGTAACTAAGCCAAATTTTGGCACCAGCAGTGGAGTCATTGCTGTGACTATATATGCCCATGTGGTTTAGGAGCCTTTGGAGCTGGTTCATGGGAAAGGGAAGAGTTAGGAAAGGTTTGAAGATGCTGGCTGAAAATTTAGAGCTGAAACACCTTATACTGTACTTGATGGGAGATTCTGGTCAGAGCCCAGAAGACCAGAATGCTGATAGAAGTGCTGCTGGTAAAGACCAGGCTCAGGAGGTTTCTGGTAAAAAGAAGGACCGCAATGGCTGTTGGACTCCAGACAATGTGCGTTATGGTTTGGCGGGAAGTTTCTCTACATTTTGCTTGTGTCCAGACACTTTGTCTGAGACTGAGATAAAGGGTGGTGGACTAATTAATTTTGCAGAAGAAATCTGAAGCCTGTCTAATGCTGAGGTGGTAGCACGGCTCCCGCTGAGGGCTTTTAGCCAGATTTATGTTGAGAATCAAGAGCAAGGAGCCCAGCAGAATGATTCAAAACATTAAGAGTTTGTCCAGAAAGGAAGCTCTAGGAAAATTTCAGCCTGCAAAGATGCAACAGAGGAGAAACTGGTTACTGAAAAGAGTAGCAAGAAAAAGACAAGTATTTCAGAAGACAGCAGAAAATATGGCTGAGGACAACACAAGAACCAGCAGGACTCCACCCTTTGCAACCTCAAAATTACAAAAGCAAAAGACTTTGTTTTGAGATGAGAGCGCCAGAATACCATGTTCCAGAATGGTGGCTGCCTAGGGAAGTTGTTCCTTGGGATTTGGTTCACAGGCACTTGACTCCTATAGCCAAGAGAGAAGGAAGTCTGGCTAGTGCTCCAGCTGGCGGCAGACCTTGGCATCATCCATGTGGTGCTGGTTTTAGGTTCATGCAGAATGCAAGAGTTGTGGGGTCAGGAAGGCTTCCACCCAGATTTCAGAAGAAGGCCTGGGAGGCCAGACAGTGTGCCCCTGAGAGGCGGTGTGTGAAGCTGCGAGTGTGAAGCCGAAGGTGCGGTGGAGACCCCAGAAGTATGAAGAAGTCGGGAATGTGGATTGTCTGAGGAAAATTGCAAGGAGGGAGCAGAACCAGCCCAAGATCAAAGCCATGAGAGCGACCACCACCAGCAGTGCTATAGGGGCAGAGCCACTCAAGCCCTTTGGAGTTCATATCTTGCCACAGATTGCTTCAGATGTTGGACATGGAACTACAGCAAAATAGTCAAAACTGGAAGCCCCTTTCAGACGCAGTTTCTTGTTGGAGTACCAGCACCTCACATCATACCTGGCATGGAACAAATGGACAATGAACAAATGTAGAAGGAAGGAATAAAAGTCCCGTGATACCAAGGTAAAAAGAGAGAAGGAAAAAAGAATTAATAAGTCCTCAGTAAACACCGCTGCCTGGGATGGCTGAGTGTGGTCTGGGATGGCTGGAGTTAAAACAGACCAGGGGTTCTCAGTGATGGGGTCTTGTCCTAAACTACCACCACGATTTATAGTTCACCCTGAGCCAATGCAGTCTTGTCTTCTCACCTTGTTTTCATGAAAATGTGATTCCACCATTATAGAGAAGCTATGAAGTAGGATGGGAGTGGAAATGCTCATATTCTTATCAGTATGGGAAGGAAGCCAATTCACCAAATCATAGAACACTGTGGAGTCTAAAGGGCTGGAGGGGGCAGCTGGAAAACAAAATTGCACAAGAGCTTGGACTAGTTGTGGCTCCCAGGAAGGGACATTTTCCTGCGCACTATGGTTGGTGGGATTCTGAATGTAATTTCAGAGTCAACAGAGGTCCTAGCGCCAGTCCGTGTTTTCTCAGGGACATATTGTTGGTGAACGTGCAGACACTCAAGATGCTAATAAGTTTATACTAGAAGATCAGTTATACTTTAATTCTTGGCATAACTAATAGTCTTACAAAATTTAACCCAAAATACCTATCTCCTCTTTGTTGGTGGCCCCTTCGAGCCAGTGCCACAGGGAACAAAGGCAGCCATAAAAATGCAGTGACGTCAAGCTCATGCTCTGCCGGTACCAAGGTGTGTGGGTGGGACAGTCCTGCTTCTCTGGGATTCAGGGAGAAGCTTAGACTGTTATTCTCTGATTGTGAATAGGTGGGAAACTAGGGATAAGGTGCTCTAGGAGATATGCAGTTGAAGCTTTTGCTCCCACTGCCTTGCAAGAGAGAGGCTCTGAAGAGCTTTACATTGTCTCTGTGTACATCATTCCAGGTCAACTGTCTTGGGTAACTGAACAATTAAATTAGTTGTCAAGTATTTCTGCTTAAGCTTCTTTAGCTGGGCAGTCATTTTAAGTCTCCTTTAATTTTTTTTACTGAGCAAAGGCTTTTCCCACTCAGAGAGCATATCAATATTCTACTGTATAGTTTTTTAAATTTATTTTTAAACGTTTAATCTTGATTCATCTGAAATATGTATTTGCAAATAGTATGGACCAAGTAATTGTAACTATTTTTCTCCACCAACTGATCAGCTATTTCTTGACTATTGGGTAATTTTTTTCCCTTTACTAATTTGATATACTATTTTTTCTAAATGTTGAGAAACAACTTCGATACTTTTGATGTTGCAAGATGTAGTACTCACAGTCTGAGAAATTACCAGGTATCATTGAAATACGATTTTTATCCTACACAAATTCTCAAAAAACATGAGTCTCTTCATGAATTCTCTCCTCGACTCCATGGATCTATTTATGTCGCCTCCCATCGTTGTGACATTTTAAATTCTCCTGTCTTCAAGGTGAGTTTGTCACAGGTATTGTTAGCTATCTTCCTAAATTCCTTGGATCTCTTCTACTGTTTGTTTCGAAGTACTTTAGAGAGAGAGATTTTGAGCATTAGTAACTTCAGCCTTTTTTGTTTGGTGGGGTGCAGGGCTCCTAGATTTAGCTCCTTCTGTCTTCACCAGAGGACCCCTTCCTCCCTCTGCCTGACCAGTGACTGACATATGGGTATATAAAAAAACCACTAACCTCATCTTGAGTGGGGGCACTTCTGAGGCTAAACTAGACACCAGAGCTGCCCAGCCTGATCAGCTGGAAGTGGCCTTCCTCAAGACTTGAAGCCTCTGACTAGCTTCCTCCCCTTTCCTGTCCCTCCCCCAACCCCTGCAGGTGCCCAGGAGGCCCTTCATCAGTAAATTGCTTACATACAAACCTTACTTCAGGGTCTGCTTTTGGGAAACTCTATCTGAGACGGAGATTTGTTTTTCATCATCCAGGAAGGTCATTCCACTGACTGAGAAGACCCAACCCCCTTCAGTTACTCATAGAATTGAGAAACTATCAATGTGACATCTTGTGCTAGTTCCAGCCAGATAGTCTTTTGGGCTTTGAGTTAAACTGAGTAAACTAGGTCTCCTGGTGGTATCTTTCTGTCAATACAGTGAAAGATGCTTTAGAGTTTTAAGCACAAGTACATAAAGAATACAAAGCTGAGAATTTTTTAGAAATTGTTCAATAATTCAATTATCATAGAAATAATGTTCCTGGGTAATTGGTTGACATTATTTATAATAACCAAGATGATATGTGATCATCTCTAAATTTTCAGCTTAAATATCATCTGTATTTCATAAGAAATCAAACAGAGTATGTCTAAATTTATTATTTTTGGCATGTATTTTCTCCCCATTATGAACCTTGGGCAAATTAGTATACTAATATTTCTCTCAACTCTCTAACCCTGTCATCTGTTCTTTACTGGTTATCTTATTTTTAGTCTCACTACTGATATTATATCATATAATAGGTTTATTTTCTCACTTTGTATTTTACAAATGATATACATATTGATTTATCGATTTTATTAGATTTAGGATTATTAATTCTTTGATATACTAAGAGATTGTCATACTTGGACTTCTCTGTCTATACCTTGCTTTTTCAGTTTTGTTCATTGTATTTTAGTTTTGTATTACTAAAGTTTAAAACCTGTTTACACTGTTCTATAATGTTTATTCACATAATTATGTTTATCTTATTCTACTGAATTAAAAATTGTGGGCAGTTCTTTAAAGCACACTTTTTCCCTCCCTACTTTTGTTAATTTGATTCATTTCTTTGTCAACCCAATTTTGTCATCCAGTAGTTTCTGTACATCTGAGAAATTATGTCTTTTGCCTTAATTTTGAAAGTTAACGTTTAATGGAGAATTGTACCGTTTGTTTTCACTTATATCTCATCACTTTTTTTATTTATGCATTTGTAAAATTTGTGTGTGTGTGTGCGTACATATGTGTGTGTGAGACTTCAGCAGTCTATGTCTCTCTCTCCTCTCCTCCTACCCCACTTGTTTTTTCTTTTCTCTTGGTATTAGTTTCTTGAAATTTCTTGTGTCTTACTGGTATTTCTATCATGTCTATGTATCTTCTATAAATTCGGGAATAATCTCTTCTTTGAGAAAAATGTGTTCAATTTCATTAACTATATACTCTTTTTATGAAACAAATTATATGTCTTTAATCATTGTGACTAATGATTAAATGTCTATTAAATGTCTTTCTTCCATCTCCCTAACAATTTTTAAGTTTTCATCATTTTTCCTCTGCAATGTCTTTGATCATTTGAATTCCTTCTTCCATGACTGGGATTTCATCTTTGGTCAGATCAGTTTTTTCCTTGATGTTTTAAATGATGTCGTTTTGGTCCTCAGTAGATTTTCTTAGATTTCAGGAGACAGGTGTAAATCACTAGGAATTTGGTTGCCTGTCTTCAACTCATGATGTAAAGTTACACCTTGTCTAAGTGACAGTGGAATACACACACACACACAGACACATAGACACACAAACACACACACACACACCCCTTGCTTTTCCTTTCTTTGGTTCAGTTAACAAGTTTTTGGGATATGATCGGGCATAACTGTGCCATTTTATCTTAGATGTCACTGATTTTTTTTTTCTTAATTCAAGTAATAAATACTGGACAAAACATTTTCCTCTGAGAGGTCACCATTAGCAGCATAATACACAGACCATCAATCTCAATTATGGATCCATTTCTGAAAACCAGCGAAGCAAAAGTGAGGTTCTAGTTTGTAATTCCCAAAGAACGAACCAGTCCCAACTTTGTTTCAAAACTCGTGGGATTGGTTTGAAGGAATCAGTGGTTTTACGTCCAGTTCTGTATTTGTGAGTTTAGGATTCCCTCTGGCACACTCGGATAAATTCAGGAAAAATTGGAACAAACAAAACCAATTAAAATGCTACATAAGATAATTTTTTTACTACGATGGACCTTAAACTAATTTCACTTCCTTTCTGCAACATCAGTTATCAAAGATAATATAAAGAGTGCATTTAGGATGGCAAATGCTTTCAGGACCTTTCATAAGAAAGGTCGTGTTAAAACTGCCCTCACAGATGAGGCTTTCAAAACTTTAGTAATATATTTCTGACACTCGAACCAGTTGATTTTATTGCTATTGTAGTGAGAAGCAAGAATCCAAACACTATGCTCTTGTCTTCTTCTTGGTCACCATCTTCATCCTGTTCTTCCTGGTCACCCTCCCGGCCACAGTTGTCATTCATCTTTCCTTATGAATGACTGGTTTGGTCTTGCATATCAGGTTTTCCGACAAGATTGACTTGGAGGTTATTTTTGAGGGGATTTTTAATATTTGCAAGTGATTTTCCATAGATTAATAACAATCTGACTTTTTAAAAGTTTTAAAGAACCAAGTTAGATCTCCACATTTCACCACCTCTTAACTTTTTCCCTTTTGCAAAAGCCTATGTGAAAAGCTGAATAGTGAGAAACTCCCACTAGCAACCCACATATTTTCCCTCCAAAAGGCAGTTTTTCACATGGTTTTGGCTTTCACACTTCTGGCTGTCTATCATGTTTTGTTTATTAGAACAGGTGGAGGTTTAGTTTTATCTTTCCAAAGCATGTAAAACAGAGAGGCAAATACCAGACTTTGCTTTAAAGAAATTAAGGAGCAGGAACGAAATCTTAGACTTCAAGTATTTTGAAGTTCAGAGCTAGTTTCCCTCTGGCTGACTTTGGCCCCTTGATGAGGAAGGGCAGGGATCTCTGCCCCAGTGCTGTGCCCATGGGAAGAATCCACCTTATCTTTCCTGTGTGGTACCTTTAAGCTGTCTTGGTATGAACCTAGTAATTAGAAAGATCTATGTCATTTAAACTCTGTAGAGGTGAGTTTCCTCCAACTCGTACTCTGTGTAACACCTAAATGGGAGATCGAATCCTGATGTTCCCACCCCTCATTCACAACTGAATACCCTACAGTTCGGGTGCTTGAGGCCAGCACATGAATGGCACAAGAAAACTCATACTCAGTAGGAATGGGTGCTGCCCACAAATGCGGCCTGTAGTACTCAGCAGAAGAGCTAGCAGCTCTCAGTGGGTGTGAGGGTGCTAAGCGGAAGGAGTTGGGGAAAAGGCAAACTGCAGATGTCATGTGGCACCTGAGCCCCTGTGGGGATCCCCTTGGGTTCAGAGTAGCAGACGGAAGGGGTTTTACAGGAGTCAGGGATATACATTAGCAGGAATGGAGAGAAAGATCCAGCAGATATGTGCTACCATGTATTTGGAGGACAATGTTTTATAAGATATAGTTAGTATTCCCTGTCTGTTGTCGGTGAAAATGTAATGTCAAAATGGGAAAATTGATGGAATAGTATTTGGTGATTTTGGTGTGTCTGGTTATCTTTTTAATCAAAATTTTGTCACAAGAATCACAGCTAATACCTCTTTTCTATATAAAGACTGTAAGGAAAGACTCTTGCACTTCTGTGGGACCGTAACCTTTTCAAAGCCTTGCTGCATCTGCCTCTCCCTCATGATGTTCCAAGGAAGGTGACGGAGCCTGCATTGTTCCCATTTTGACAGAAGCGACCCAGGTCTCAGAGAGAGCAAGTGCTTCCAAGAGTGAAAACTGAAAATTGGTATTAAGGCCTGGCTTTCTCACTCTAATATCCCTACTGTTAATAATTCTTGCTCATTATACAGTGGTACCTTGGTTCATGAACTTAATTCTTTCCGTGACTCTGGTGGCAAACCGAATTGGACGAGAACCAAATCAAATTTCTCCCCATAAGGTCAACACTGAACCTAACCATTGAGTTTGATTTTTGTTCTCATCCAATTTGCTTTGCGATCAGAATCGTGGAAAGAATTAAGTTCATGAACCAAGGTACCACTGTAGTAGATTTTCATAACGAAATACCTTGCATTAATTTTTATTTTAAAAATGAATGAATTAATTAACTAATTTTGCAGTACTAGAGATTGAACCTAAGGCCTATGAACTGAGACACATCCCTAGTCCTTTATTTTTTATTTTGTGACGGGGCCTCCCTAAGTCACTAAGTTCCCCAAGCTGTGCTCAAACATGTGATCCTTCTGCCTCAGCCTTCCAGACTGCAATTTTGATAAATATATATGAAATATAACACTAGGTTAAGCAATTTCAATAGTTTTCATACTATGAATAGAATAAGGATACTTTGTAGTAATGTATTATGCAATTTTAAAGCACTTTAAATTTTAAATAATCTTAAGAAATTAACAGAAAAAACTATTGCTACCTGTACTTGACATAGAAGAAAATTAAGGAACAAAGAAGTTCAATGACTTGTTTCAAATGTCCTGACTCCCTGCACTCTCTTCACTAGAGTGGATTGCTTCTTAAAATTCTTATTCACCAAAAAAAAAACAAAAACCAAAAACAACAACAACAACAAAAAAACCTAGCGGGCTGGGGATTTAGCTCAGTGATTAGAGTGCTTGCCTTGCAAGCACAAGGGACTGAGTTCAATCCCCGGCACCACAAAAAAAAAAAAAAAAAAATTCTTATTCACCACAAAAGTAGCCCCTATAACCACACTGAGCCATTTACTGTCAGGTTTTTAAATTCCTTCTTTACATGCTTTGTGTAGTGACCTTGGCTCTCTTTCCAACCTGAAATCAAAGTTTCTTCCATGTGTAATTGAATAATTCATTTGGAACCAAAATGAGAGCATCGATTTGGACCACAAGTGAATCTCCCTCTCTAGCTTCTTCCCAATCCCAGCCTTCTTTTAAAAAGAACATGAAGATTGTCAAAACGGCATCTCTTAAGTTGAGAGTAATTAGAAGAACATAATTGAAAACTTCTTCGAAAATAATAGAAGTGTGGGATGTGTGAGGTGCCATCTATTATGCTACTCGGCTGGTGCCAACCACCAGGATGAACTTGGTGTATGACGTTTGGTGTGTGTTGACTTCTTCAAGGGCCTTCACCTTCACCAAGGAGGACACAATGAAAATTTTACATTCTTGGGAAGGGAAAGAAAAGTGGCCTTCTTTTCTTCTTTGTACAACTGTCAGGGAGCCCTACTACACACATATATATCAACAGGGAGACGCCACCTCCAGCGCTTTGTCCTGAGGACCCACCCAGGACACTGTGCTCTTTCTCCTTCAGCACCATAAATCAGAACATTCTCCTTTGACCTCAGTCAGATAGTATCAGATTACTGATCGAAGGGAAATATTTTGCAGAATATTTAAAGGGGATACTTAAGAAACGTTTTTCACTTTTTGATGTCTACTACTTGCAGCAGAAAATCAGTGTAACTCAAAGATTAGCTAAAAATTGGAGGCATAAACAGGGAGGACTGTAGTGAAAATGGGACGTAGACTCAGAGAGCCTTTCAGTGTGGGGAGGCTTACTCCCCCAAGCTGTAAAATGGAAATTTGTAAAAGACAGTAATCATCTAGAGATGATAATTGAGCAGTGAAAGCTCTTTGGATACTCACTGAATTGATGTTGTTCTTCTAGTTCCAAGGAGAAGAACTGTAGGGTACGTGGCACCTGCCCGGTCAGGGAATGTCTGTTCAGTGTTGAGAATGCCTGCAGGAGCGTCTTAAAGTCAGGCGGCATTCATTTCTGCTGGCAACCTTCACTTCTGTTTGTACTTGGGATGCGGGTAGGCTATAGAGGAGTTAAGAAGGAAATAAGATTACTTAATCACAGTGATCAAGTAAAAGTTTTTCCACCAAATAATTATACATGTGATCCCTATGCCCGTCATGACTACTGTGGTTGACCAGAACATCAGGCTCTAACCTTACATTTTTCAGTCCTAAGAATCTATAACATTTCGAAGATCCCACCAGGCACTCAGACAATTTTACTGATCCCCAATGAAGAATGTGATATGCAATGAAATATGATACGAAATATGATTGTATCACAGAGCAAGGTAGGAAACGAGGAAATATATGAATGGCAACATAGCATGGGCTCCAGACCTCTAAATCTGAACTCTCAATCCTAATTCTACCATTTTCTAGTTATGCAACGTCAGGTAAATTACTTAACCTCATCTTTGAAATAGAGATAGAAACTGCACCCATCTTTATTGTGAACATGTTTTTAAAAAAATCTATAAAATTCTTACCAGAATGTCTTGAAAATAATATATGTTCTATAAAATATATTTGCCATTATTATGAACAGCATTACCATTTTCCTAGACTACCAGACCCAAACCCTCACATTCCAAATTCATCTCGGATGACTCCCCTTCTTTTGCTACTATCCCCACCCTATGACTGATTCGTAAATCGTTTAAATGCTGTGCTCTCTATTCTCCTGTTCAACTTTTATCTTCTTTTCTGATGGTTCCTCTGAAGTGCAGAAATGTTTCCAAGTTGCCTCTGGCATCTTTTCTCCACTCTGTTCCATACATTGCTATACCTCTGAACATACCACTTCCTTCCCAAAATTCCCTCATTGCAATAATTTTTAACAGCGCATTACATCCATATTTAAGACCTGCTCTTTGTTTTTGGTCCTGATTCTTCACCCCTCAGTGGTGGGATTATACATCCATTTCCTTGCCTTGAATTTTTCAATGGTCTCTCACTGAGTCTCTTTCTTTACTACTTGTGACTTGCTTTGGCAATTCAATGAGTAGATACCACAGGAGCAAAGGTCTTGCACTTTTTATGGTTTGGTTTAGGTGTTATCTTCTGGATCTGCCGTGAGATGAACAGACCCTGAATTCTTGCTGCTCCTTGGCCCATAATTAGCACTCCTGACAAAGACCAGAATTCAACTCATAATCTGGATATACACCACCTGAAGAAGCAGTGTACATTCAAAATGATGCATCCAAATCCATCCTAGATCAACTGAAGTGCAGACCTGTAAAGCACGAGAATAAATGCTTATGTATACCATTAAGCTTTGCAGTGCACAGCACAGCTGTGCTGATATCTGACCAGAGTAGACAGATTACCTTTCTAACTTCACTTTTGCTCACACTCTCATAAATATACTGCAGCTCAGCTTATTATAATTTGATGATTCCGGAATACACCCCTGGCTTTTCTACCTGCAGTATCATAGTCTTCCTTCTGTCTTGCTATGAATATACATTCAGCTAGTATTTTTTGCACTGAGCTAAGTAATCATGGATGATGTCTTCATAATCCTCTTGAATTTCAAGGCAGGATACTGTACCATGCGTGGCTTCCAACTCCTTAGTTTACTGTTTTATGTGTGTATTGTTTGACTCTATATAAAGAGACCTTGCCTTTTCATAGGGAATCGATATTTACTGAAGCCTGTACACTCTGGAATGCGGGCTGGCATTTTATATGCCACACTCATCCATGAGATAGAGATTATTTACCCATTTATAGAAGGAGGAGAGACTTGGAGAAGTTATACAACTTGTTCAAAATGTAAATAGTAGAAGTAAGATTGAAATCCACTTTTCTTTTACCTGTCACTTTTTGGCCGTGCCACTTTAACTTTTGCAGCTAAACCTTCACAAAATTAACAAGTAATTGACTTATTGAACTGATAAATGATATAAGCCATAGCTGTTAAAAGTGTTAAGAATCTAGAACATAAAGTACCAGATCTTAGTGGTTTTATCAAAAGTATTTTGAAATTAAAATTAAGATTCTAAACCTTAAATAGCTCATACTTCCATCTCTTAGGCCTCTTTTATATATTGCCAATGTTTGTTTCTTCAAGTTCTATAGAACTCGGAAGGAAACCACAGAACAACCACCCCCAGTATAGCAGAAAGAGCCTGACCTTAGCCCACAAAAGCTAAAAGCGGCAGGGTTGGAGTTGAAAGCTTGGCTTCACACTTTGTCTCCAGCTCACACCCTGGCACCTTCAGGCTTTGTCTTTTTATAACAGCAGAGTGCCAGCCTTGAATTTTTAAACCTTAACTCTGAATTTCTTGACTCCGTGTGTTTAAGATAGACTTTGCATGTTACTATTTTGAAGCAGCTGTATGTCAGAGCTAGGGAAGGAAGGGAACCAAAGAAATTTAAGGGGAGGTGCTTGTCTTAGATGCGCAGCTGCTGAGCTACCAAATCAAGTGACATTTCTCTTGATTCTGACGAGCTGAACAACCTTGCTCTAAATCAAGGTTTCTCGACCTCTGCACTACTAGCATGTGCGGCCAGATGCTTCTTTGTTGTAGGAGCTGTCCTGTGCAGTAAGGACTGTTCAGCAGCTTCCTGGCTCTCCTCACCACACGCCAGTGGTACCGCTTTCCCAGCTGTGATGATCCAAATAGCTTCACATGTTGCCAAACGTTCTCTGGGGTGAAGCTGTCCAGATCTAGAATTGTTGCTTTAGATGAAAAACCAAAACAAAGATCATGATAGCCTTTCAAACTGAGAAACAAAGGAAATATCAAGAGAGAACAGATTAAGTTATCTAGCAAAATTTTCCAGATAGCCATTAGATGGAATAGCAGAGGCACTTGGTTTTTTGAACAACCTTATCTGTGGTATACATATCTTAGGAAAGAAAAAAATAAATCAATAGAGGATCCAATCAGAGCACACAACAGTAGAGTTACCTGGTATATTAAAGTCCAAACTAAAGCTTGTCTCTCTAGCAGCAGCTGCTTGTATTGTTGTGACGAGTTGACAGGCTGAGGGCAAAAGTATCCCTCTTTACCTTGGGCTTCCATGTTCCCTAGTCAGGAATGTTGAGAGCTCTACCAGCTTTAAGGTACTGTTTATTAGCTGCTCCCTGGACTCATCTTTGTGTCTTACAGTTTGAAGTAAACATTACTCTCCTTGTTCTATGGATGATGACTCTGAGGCACAGAGAGATATCATTCACCCAAATCCGTAGAGACAGGCCTGGGAATTAAGTCCAGTTTTGCCAGACTCCTGACCCTGCACTTTACGATCACAAGGGTGTCTGCATCCCATAGCTGGGAAAAGACTTTGGCTTCATTGAGCTTCACAAAGTAACCATCATGTTTGTCATCTGGCCACATGTTGAACACAGGTCAGGTTTGTCTTCCCAGGTTTCTACCTGGAGGTTGTCACATGGGGCATTCGAGGAGATTGTTTTCCGTGGGATTGTGTTCCAGAAATCTCTGGCTCAAATATTGCATGATTCTGTAATTCTAATGAAGGCTGTGCAGAGAAAGGAAGATTGCCATGTCGTTGTTCATTCCGAAATGGCAGGAAGTATTGTGGAAAAAAGAATCCAGACTGTACAGAAAAGTAGTTCCAGTGTTTCTGGCAGGAATTCCACATTGTTAGCAGAAGGATTGGATTGGATAGTTGGATGGTGTGTGTAAACCTTCTTAGGATGGGCCCAAAAGATAGGGGGGAACCTCTAGTGGGGAAGCCACGGACTCTTAAGGGACCAGAAAACAAACAAACAAACCAAGGTAATACAGCGAAGGGCTTTTTCTTGAATATCTGAAATTCTGCTAGGACAGCTATGTTCCTTGGATTCAAGCTAAAGCTAGTACTGTTCATTATTAAATAAAATGCCACTAGACGTGCAGCACCCTAGGCATTACTGATAGTTTCATTTTTGTCTTTCACCTTTATTAAGTTATGATTAACAAAATTGTACATTTTTACATATACATGTGATGTTTTGATATATGTGTATATTGTGAAAGAATTTAATCAAGCTAATTCACTTATCCACTTATTTATTTTTGTGGTGAGGGCATTGAAGATCTAATCTCTCAACAATATTCAAGTATACAATCCATTATTACTGTTTATTGTCACTATGTCAAGTTGTCAAGAATGATGGGATTTCTTTCTTCTTAAAGATTGAACAGAACTTGATTTTATGTATTTATGTGTGTATATGTATGTGTGTATATATGTATACATATATGTGCATACAAAAAAGGAATTTTATACACTATATATGTATATAGCACATTTTTTTTTTTTGTCAATTCAGCCACTGATGGACGTTTAGGTGGAGTCTGTACCTTGCCTATTGTGAATAATACTGTAATGAGCACGGGAAAGCAGATCATCTCTTTGACATACTGATCTTATTTCCTTTGAGTATATAGGTAGTATTAAGGTTGCTGGATTGTATGGCAGTTTTATTTTTTAATTTCTTGAGAAACTGCCATATTGTTTTCTACAGTGGTCGCATGTCTTACCCACATTCCTGTTACTGGGACAAAATACCCGCACCTGCAATTTCAAGGAGTAAGGGTTTGTTTGTTCATGATCTGCAGGCTGCGAGATATTAAGGCATGACAGAGAACGGTGGAAGAAGAGGCGCTTAGCCTGTGCAAGCCGAGGAGCAGAGCAAGAAGAGCGGAGTTGGGGACAAAAGCATACTCACGCCATAGGAGCCCACCTCCAACTAGGTCCCACATTTAGCATCTGAACTCATTAGTGAAGGAGTCCACTGAGGAATATAGCATCCCCATTATCCAGTCAATGTCAGAACACATGAGACTTTTGGGGTCACTTTAGATTGAAACCACAACACTGTACTAATTGATATTCCTTCCAAAGTGTGCAAGTTCCCTTCTCTCCACATCCTCTTTCCTACTGGTTATCATTTGTCTTTTTGGTAACAGACATCCTAGCAGGTGGTGATGATGTTTTATTGTGGCTTTAGTTTCCATTTCCCTGATGATTAATAATGTTAAACTTTTTTTCATATACCATTTGGATATTCGTTATGTCTTCTTTTGAGAAATGTCTATTCAAATCCTTTGTCTATTTTTAAGCTGAGTTATTTTTGTTCTCATTTTGAGTTGACTTTCTTTTATATTTTGAATAATGAATCCCTTATTAGATGTATGGTTTGCAAATATTTTAGTTCGTTGCATAGATTCTTTCTTTACTCATTGATTGTTTCCTTTGCTACACAAAAGTTTTTAGTTCAATACAATCCTACTAGTCTTTTTTAGTTTTTTGCTTTCCTTCCTGTGCTTTTGGCATGATATCCAAAAAAAGAAAAAAAAATCGTTTCCTAGATCAGTGCAAGAAGATTTGTCCATATAATTTCTCCCAGGAGTTTTACAATGTTAGGTCATATTTTTAGGTGTTTAATCCATTTTTTGATTGAATTTTGTATATGGCGGGGAGATAAAGGTACAATTTCATTCTTCTGTAGATGCATATCCAGTTTTTCCAGCATCATTCATTGAAGAAAATGCTCTTTCTTCTTTATGTGTGGCACCTTTGTTAAAGATCAACCAACTGTACATGTGTGGGTTTATTTCCTGGTCTTCTGTGCTATTCCATTGACCTGTGTGTTGGTTTTTATGCTGGAATCATGCTGTTCTGATTATCATAGCTTGGATTATTAAAGCTTACTATTAGTATAGCTGCAGTGTATTTTGAAATCAGGTAGTGTGATGGAACGACAAGGTCTCCAGCTTTGTTCTTTTCGCTTAAGATTGCTTCCACTATTCAGGGTCTTTCACGATACAATGACTACTGTGTATCTTTCTAATCAATGACTACTGCGTAACTTTTCATTAATTTGAGTCTTTTTCAGTTTTTTAAACAGTATTTTACAGTTCTTAGTGAACATGTTTTTTACTTTCCTGGTTAAATTTATTCTTAAGTGAATTATTCATTTATTTATTGTAGTTATTATAAGTGGGATGTTTTGCTTATTTATTTACCAAGTCGTTCATTGGTAGTATACAGAAACACCGCTGATTTTATATCCTGCAATTTTACTGAGTTGTTATTTTAGTTCTAAGAGGTTTTTTGGATGGTTTTTAGAGTTTTTCCATATATATAAAGTCATGTTATTAGCAAACAGAAAATTTTGACCAGCCGTGGTGGTGCAAGCCTATAATCCCAGCACTCAGGTGGCTGAGGGAAGAGGGTTGCTGTGAATTCAAGGCCTGCCTGGACTACAAAGGGAGCCCCTGTCCCCAAATAACCAAAAACGAACAACAACAACAACAAACCCTTAGAAAATTTTGCTTTATCCTTCCTAATTTGGATGGCTTACCTGTCTCCCTTCCTTCCCCCCTTCCTTCTTCCCTCCATCTTCCTTCTTTCTTTCCTTTCTTTCTTCCCTAATTACTGTTAAAATATTTCCAGTAATCTATTAAATACAAACAGTGAGAGTGTACATCCTTTTCTTATCGTTAATTGTAAGGATGAGTTTTCAGCTCTTCATTGCTAAGTATGATGCTAGCTCTTTGTTAGTCTTTTGGTGTGATAGTTTCATGATAGAGGCTGATCACCATGAAGAACAAAGATCACCAGATTAGAGGACTGGATCTTTCAGCTCCACTCTCCCACTCTCGAGATCTAGGAGGGAAGAGCGACTGCAGACAGAGTTAATCATCAATGGCCAAAGATTTGATCAATCATACCTATGTAACAAAATCCCAATAAAAACGGTAAGTGATGGGGTTCTGCAAGCTGTCCGCTTAGGAAGCACATTGAGATGCTGGCAGTATGACACGTCTGGGAAGTCCAGTGGAAGTTCTGCGTATCTCCTTTCCCCATAGTTTGCCCTATATATCTCTTCCATTTGGCTTTTCCTGAACTGCATCCTTTATAATAAACTTTCATGTCCTGTATAATAATCCTTTTCTCTGAGCACTGTCAGTTCAATGATTATAGTGAATTACCAAGCCTAAAGAAGGGGTTGTGGGAACCCTCGATTTATAGCTGGTCAGTCAGAAGTATGGGAGCATGCTGGGCCCTGCGACCGGCATCTACAGCAGAAGTCTGTGGTGGGGGTGGTCTTTGTAGTCTTTGCAGGATCGAGCCCTGAATCAGGGCGGGGGGCTTATGCCAACTCCAGCTCTAGTGGTACTAGAATTGAATTGAATCACTGCATACCCAGCTGGTATCTGGACAGTTGTTGGGTTGTTGGCGTGGAAAATTCCCACACCTTCAGTGTTAGCAGTGTTCTGTGAGCAAATCGTAGTAATACCTCCAGATCATATTCAACAGGGAAGAGGTGGTTAAAAATAAAGGGAAATTGTTTCGTGTTTAGAAGAGCAAATAGATATGAGGCAGTCAAAAACAAATAGTTACAAGTGTCATAGCTTTAAGTGCATGATTACGAGTGTCATCCAGACAATTCTCCCAGTGAGGTCGAGTCTCGGGCATACCGTTTCTTAATAGCCCAGGGGGGAAGATGTCGTTCCTTCTCTCTACCCCGTTCCTTCCCTATCACCCCTCTATAACATCTTCAGGTGCTATGATCAGAGACTGTCCTTACCCGTCTCAGGCCAACAGAGTGTATGAGAAAAGCCACCAGCTTAAAGTGGACACCAAAGACTGAGTGGTTCAGGACTTAATTATTAGGCACAAAGGAAGTAGATGACAGGAATGGATGGACAGATACATACGATGGCTAAAGGTTAAGTACAGCGGAAAGAAAAGAGAGAAAGACGAATGTTAGGAATGAGAGAATTCCACAGAGCGCCTCTCATGGTTCAAGGACCACCATTCAGGCCTCCTCTCCTGCCCCAGGGATGCAGAAGTGAGATGTTACCCACGTTACCCCTATGAAAACTGCAGCCGCTTTGACTCTCTATGGTTCTGACGCGTAATCTGAACCTTGAACAATGAATTGTTTGTATGTTCTTTGGGACTGGTGTTTCTCAAAAAGTCTGGGAAAGCAGCTTCCCTAACGTGCAGATTCCACAGCAATCACTAGATGTGTTCACTGTTGACCGAGTGAGTCGGGCAATGTCTGTCTTTTTTTTTTTTTTTTTTTTTTTGCTAGTGGATTTTAAACCTAATGTGAACACGAATCACTACAAGAACTTTTTGACATACTGGTGCCTGGGCCCCATTTCCACAGATAAAGGTTTAATTATTCTGGTCTTAGGGCTGAATACTCTTATTTTTAAAATTCCTAGGTAAATCAAGCATGCAGAGTTAGATTCTCCTGAGCTGAGAATTCTATGTGGATTCTTTTTTTCTTTTTTTTTTTTTTAACCAAGAACATGTATTGGTACAATGTACATATAATGGTTACATTCATCACATTTATTCACATTTATTTTGTACCTGTACATGATGCATCTTGGTTCTCCCCCCTCTTCCCCTCCCCTCCCCTCTATTCCCTTCCCTATTTACAGCAGGTACATTCACATTTCTCCATGAATTCCCTTTCCTTTTTCTATCCCTCTTTTCCCTTCCCGCTTCTCCCCCCGCTCCATCCAATGCTCCTCTCCTTAGAATATTATCTTCCTTTTAGATTATATCTATTACATCTCTTCGTCCTTTTTTACATACATGGTTTCTCATCTATGCAGATTCTTAAGGGGTGAAATTTTATTAGCATCTGTTGATATTATTAGTGTGCAACTGCTATTGAACAGTTATTTCACCATTAGGTCTGGCTGCTACAGCAGTAGGACCACTAAGAAATAGAAATGAAAGTAGGAAATGGTGACAGATTATTTGTATGGCTACCTCTGAGCTTTCCAAATTCTTCCTTCAAGCTGTCTGGTGTCCTGGGTCGCTGGGACTTTAACTGCACGTTCCCTATGTTAAAAAAAAAAAAACTCAGCACAATGCCTAAGAGTGGAGGAGAGCACTGTACACCATTCTCTGCATTCATAAGGTTGATGTAGCTCAGTGTAGCAGCTGCTTTTGGGTGTCACTCGGAAGCATTTGGTCAGGCTCCTCTCTCTAGATTTCCTAAAAAGGAAACAGACTCCAGTTCACACTGGTTGGACATCTTTTTTTTTTTTTTTTTTTTGGAAGGAGGGTGCTGGGGTGCTGGGGATGGAACTCAGGGCCTTGTGCGTCCTAGGCAAGTGCTTTACCACTGAGCTAAATCCTCGAACCCTATTCAGACATCTTTGAAGTGGAAGTCAAATAGCAGTCCCCTGTGTCTCAGAATTCAAGGCTTTCCAAGGAGTCCTTTTGAAGACTCCCATCACTATGCTTAGGGATCATCAGGACAACCATCCTCCAACTCTTCCCCAAGGCAGGATGATGGGGCAGAGCACTTGAAATAACTGCTCAGTCCAAGCAAGTCTAGTCGGTGTTCTGTTTACATTGTTACCTGAAGCCCTCTTCACTGCAGAATCCACCCACCTTCTGCATGCCACTGGTGGGCAGGTGCACATGGGGCTCACAGCAGATCCCTCTCCAGTGGTAACCCTTCCCCAGTTCCTCCCTCTTCTCCCCTATCTGAACCTCTGGTCACATGCTTGAACCACCCAGGAGACTTGAATGTCATGGAGTGAGTTTTAAAATGCACTTCCCTTATAAATCTGCACAGTGAAGTCTCTCTTGTTGGTGCTGATGAATTTTAAAGTGAGAAAGGGTGCAGAGCTGCCTTAAATAAGGAAGGGGCATAAGGGAAAGACGGGCAGATACTGCCCAGAGATAACCTGTATTGATGCACCACAGCTAAATGCTCAAGTTTTCCTTGAGACTCCATGAATAACATTGTGTTCTTTGATGCCTCTTCAGAGCTTATTCTAGTTTTAAAAATGTCCATTCTAAACTCTTAGCTGGCTGCCAGTTCATCTGTTTACCCAACATGTGCAAAAAAGCTGCACTCTTTCTACCCTCTACGAGCTTTCCTTTCTTCTCTCCTCCTCTCTCGTCTGGCTAAAACCTTGTTTTTGCCTTTGTTTTTTGACTCTATCTTTTATCCAGCTTCTCACATGTAAATGAACGATTTGCGTACACATAATGACAAACAGCAACAAACAGTGTGCAACACAAGCATGAAGTCTCTGAACTATTCTTTAACACTGCCTCTGCCAAAAATGAGGCAGGAAAAGTTTCCATCCAGAATCTTGAGATGTTTCAGTAAGCAGGCACACCGGAGGCAAATAGTTTTCTCCCAAGATCCACTTTCCTCTTCTTACATATTTTAACATTTCTCCTTTTCAGATGGCACATGACTTTGTGAAGGAAGATCTTCTTCCCCTATGAAGACTTTCCCCTCTCCCTTCTGAGGGGTTGATAACCAAGTCTATGAGATAAATGAACAGACAGATAAGCAGGAGAAACGGTATACAGATTTGTTATACGTGCAGGGGCATCATGGGACCAAAGTACATGCCCAAGAAGCACGTGCCCAAGAAACCTATGATGTTTAGGAGCTTATGTAGCCTCTTTAAGGGGGAGAGAAGAAGAAGGATGCAGGGATCTTGGAAGAGAGTAAGTGGTTTTGGGAACAGTGACAGGGAATGAAGGGGCCCTCGATGCCAGCCTGGCACAGAGTTTGTTTAGTGTGGGGCTGACTGCGAGTCTCCATCTCCTGAGTTTTAGCTTTTTCTTGACAAAAGTCTTGGAAAGGGGGTTGGCGACAATTAAGTTCTCTTTGGATCATCTGCATTTGGGCAGATACAGGGATTTCAGAGAGACCCCATCTCTGCGTTTGCTGTTTTCCAGGTAGTAGTAATCAGTACACCAAAGCAGCATATTTTGGGGTGTCATTTCCTGAAGTCCTTCATCCCTCTGTAAAATCTTAGAAATCCTAGGGAAGGATTCTAATTGACTTGGCCTCCATCACGTCTTTATCTCTGAATCAATCAGCATGGCTGGAGGAGAAGACGTTTAGGTCAAGCAGTCCCCCAAAGACCCACATGGTTAGCCCAGAGATAGCAGCAGTTCTCCAAAATAGGCTCCGTTCCTGTAAGAGAGAGAGGCCCTGGGCAGACAAAAGAGGACAAGTTCACATAAGGGGCTTTGAAGATTCTGAGGCAGCTATCTATTTCCTGTTCAGATGGCATAGCCCTTCTGTGGTCACTGTGCAAGGTGATCTAAGCTAATTACCAAATTGTATCTAAAGTAGGAAGGCTGAGTGTTTTCTTTGATCTTGAACTTACTTTTATTTCTCACGTGTGCTGCCCTGATAAATCTACTTATTATCACTTTCTCTCTTTTGCCCTATATCCTGCATGATCTCTGTTATGTTTCTGTTAAAAATCTTATTCACACATTTCTGTGCTTGTCTTGATTATAGAAAATTTTATTTTTACTGCTTCCCTGTCTTTGCTTTACTTCAAACCTTCAATTCAATCATCAGATCACACCCTTGCCTCTTGCCACACACCACATGAAAAACTATCTCGCGTGACAGGAATCAAAAGCCAAAGCTTTGGCAC
>PVJO010002372.1:78843-145667 GCA_004026905.1 Hystrix cristata | reverse complement strand
TTTTTTTTTTTTTTTTTTTTTTTTTTTTTTTTTTTTTTTTTTTTTTTTTTTTTTTTTTTTTTTTTTTTTTTTTTTTTTTTTTTTTTTTTTTTTTTTTTTTTTTTTTTTTTTTTTTTTTTTTTTTTTTTTTTTTTTTTTTTTTTTTTTTTTTTTTTTTTTTTTTTTTTTTTGCTTTTGCTTTTCTTCAGTAAATTACTTAATATTGTCCCCTGGAATAACCAACTCTAAAAATAACCCTAGCACAGAGTGTCACAATTTGGCTTTCACACAATTTTGAAAGAAAACCATTAAAATTGCATTGATCTCACAAATATTGATCTAGTGCTTGATATCAAATATCAAATGAGATGCTGTCAGCTGCTGCTGATCACAGTGTCAGCTGTTTGAATTCATGTCCTCTTCCTTCTTCATTGTCACATGGATTCAAGTTGCTGAGGCTGAGTAAGATTTTCATAATTAAAACAATTAAGATCAATTGTTTTCCTGTTCTTCCCATTTCTGGTTGGACCAAACATAGTTAACAGTCTACCTGTTTGTCACACAATGTGTGTGTGTGTGTGTGTGTGTGTGTGTGTGTGTGTTACAAGAATGTGACTCCTTATTAAGTAGGTTATGAGTCTGTTTACTTCTTTGTCCTAATTTTGAAATAACTTTTTACCTATATCCTACTTTATTTCCGATTACCTTTTTTTTTTAAGGAATCAAATTTGTTTTGTTAAAAGTGAAGTTGCTTGAATACCATTTCAGAACTTAGAATGAGATCTTAGCCATTTCTCAATTTATACATACACTACAATAGGTAACTTGTTCCTTTTACTTTTGCTGACAAATATACAAATATGTCATTTGGCAAAGTATGCAATTTAGAGAATTATTTAGGCGAAATTGAATACGTATATATTCTCAATACTTTCTCAATAAACTCGTAGTATCCAGCAGGTATTTATGCTCTGTTTCCTATTAAATCTGGAAATAGCGAGCTGCATGTTATGTTTAGAATCTCAAATCATTCTTTTTCTTTTCTCCTTTACTTTGTACGTCAACAATTGTTGATTACATTGCTTTGAAACATGGAACACTTTAAGGAAGAATGTATCCATAATGACCATTTAACATTGCTGCCTAAGCAGTAATGAGTGAGAAATAAAGAGTAGAATCCTCCTAGAGTACTGTTGAAGTTGGACAGCTGTATTCGTATTTTCCACACTACCAGGCAGAAGAAAATCTCAGCCAGAGGAGTTGGTGTCCCTTTCCCTTCTCCCACTGGATCTCAGTTTAAGGAGAGCAAAGCGAAGCCGCGCTCTGCCCAGCACCATGGACAGCGCCCGGCGCGCCCCCTTCCCGCTCTCCGCCAGAACCCCAAAGTTCGGGCCTCGCCAGATTCCCTTCTCCGGCCCCTCCCCACCACAGAAAACTGGCTCCTGAAATCCTAGGATCTGAGCCCAAAACGACAGTGAGTTTAAAGCGCATGCATTTTGGGGTGGTGGGTCTTGCTTGCTCCATCCCCGGTGCTAATCAGAGCGCCCAGAGTTGGCGCACCATCCCCTGCGTGTCTCCCTGAATTGCGTCTGGTCCACGCTGAAAGCAGCGCCACTCTCGTTTTTGTGGTAAGGGTCGTCCCTCCTCCAGCCTTAACTTTTGTCTGATCAACTTTTCACCACCACCCCTTTTGCTGGCCAGATCTGTACTGACTGGTTTAAGAGGTCTGCCTGCACCAGGAGCACATTTTCCCCGGTTCGTGAGCTCAGTCCGACAGTTCCGCCTTCCAGCAGACACAGGACCAAGCCTGCCCGGCCCTGGTCCCACGGCCCTGCCGGTGGCCGGTGGCCGGAGCCGAGGCACCAGCTCGGGCGCGCCCGGGCGCTGGTTCGTCCCCGCCCGGGAGAGCGGGCTCGGCGGCGTCATCGCCTGCCCGGCCGGCCGCGCCCCGAAACCCTGACAGGAACTTCAGCGACCGCAGCCAGAAGGGGCGGTCTGGCTCGGTACCGCGTTTCTTCTCCTCTGCAGAGCTTAACTCTTACCTGTGCGTTTTCCTACATCTCCATGTTTGGTTTTCTTTTTTACTGTCGCGATAAACAAAGTACAATCAAGGCAGATCACTTTTTGTGGAGTGTCTCTTTCATTGCTTGATCTCCCTAGCAACTCTTCAATTGCCACTCCTGAGATGAGACTAGTTTTTAAAAGATTTCAAATTGCACTTTGTTGTATTGAAACTCACCCCATTTGTTGGGCTTTGAGTGAAATATTTCCGCCCCCACCAGGACCCTATTCAGTTCATCCACTCCCTTGAATTAACGTTGGGAACAAAAATATTACGTCTAGAGCAGGTGAGACGCCAAAAACAAATTTCTGCTAAAGATCAATTCTACAAAAACAGTTTCAAACCAACTTAATCCAAACATCTCTAGAAAGAGTGAAGAATAAGCAAGAAAGAGGAGCTCCTGGTATCTTAATTTAAGGGGTTTCTTCCCTATAAAATGTCCTCAATAAACGGATTTCAAAATTGTGTCTGTACAGTAACACGGATTACATAACGATACTTTCCAGGATGAAACTATTCTGAGGTAGTATGATAATGAAAAAATTCAGTCAGTTCCACGACTTAGCATCAGTTTAGCCTCAAAACACTGTATTTTTCTGTCCCTTAAGACATACAAAGATTTCATTAATTCTTTCACTGGTTACCAATTTAATTTGTTTTCTCAGAAGAGCCATAAACATACTGCTTTCTCCTACTTCGCTGCTTACACAAACTTTTTCCCCTTTCCTAGTCTGCAAATTCACTGCTGAAATCCTTCTTCCCAAAGTTTTTTCCTCCTAGCTGGGTCATTCTTTCGGTGTCAAGAGTCGTTTTGTCCAAATACTAAGACAAATTTCTGCTACTAGAGAGACTCGGCCATAACCAGAGGTATTTAAATTAAGTGCTCAACCCTCTTATGGAAAATGGGGAAAACTTACCTCGGCTAATGCAATTTGGCAGCTGACCTGGGCAGAGTTTGAAGGGGACCTGTTGAATGATAGTGGCTTGGGGACTGGCATATTCTAGACTAGGGAGCACCTCCCACTATCTGAACTCTAAGTTGACATATCTCCATGTGTCTCTGTGTCTTTGGTTGGTATATGTTTTGGGAGGTCATCCCATGAACTGAGTTTCCATTTTTTGGATAAATGAAACATTTCATTCTAGCTTTCTGGAGTTCAGAAGTAAGAAAAGGGAATCAGGTGCAAAGAGGGACTTGGGGTTTTCCTTTGTCCGTAGGGTGAGGAAATCTTAGAGATTTGGGGTGAAGTAGGCAGCACTGAGCACCTGACTGTGAAAGGTTTTCTTTCAGTTTGGCTTTTGCGGGATCTCTTTCCTTCCAGAGAGATTTTCCTTATGACGCCGAAGGAGTTGTTAAGGTATCTATTTAATCGATTAGGAATTTCTTACTTAAAGAAAAGTATTCCTGATCCAGTTTCAGAATAACTTTTCTAGATTATTTTAAGTCACAAACTCCCAGACCTGACTGAATATTTCAGGACCACTTTTGCCAAAGAAAAACATGAAGAAAAGAAGTATGGGAAGCTCACTTTTCCATACACTAAATCAAAACATTGAGAATATCGATCGGGTCTCCCCAACACCACCTGAATGTGTCCAGTGAAACTTTATACTATCCTAAAGTATAAGTGGCCATTTTTTCTTATTATTCAAGATATCTTTTAATCCCAACCGCACTCTTCTGTAGGACTGCTGCTGTCCTAGCCACTTTTGCCTCAATTAAAATAAGTTTCCTTGTCTTTTGCCATTTGTCAATGTCAAATACACGCTGCCTATTTAAAGAAACGTGAGTACTTTACATGTTATAAAAGAACAGGTTTCTTGAGCTGTTTTCTTGGAGACTGGTAATCTCTAAACATTTGCCAAAACCTCCTGGGACGGGGAGAGGTATAAACTATAAACCATAACTATCAAATTTCAACCTGACAATATTGGTTAGAATCTGCCGGATGATCGCTCCAAATGTGAGCGGGAAGGGGAATGACTTCAGACTCCCGCGATTACAGAGACCCTTGCTCAGCAACTGGCCCAGAGAGCTATCTTAGAGAATGGGGGTTTAATTCTAAGCTGCTTCACCAAACATCTTAATAGCCAGACTGGTCTTCAAATAATTGAGTTGGGAGATGTCTAGGTGGCCACAGGGAGGTTGTGAAAGGTAGTCACCCCATTAAAAGAAACATCTTGATTTTGGTTTTTCCTGACAAAATTAAAGGCTTTGGTTACACTCCTTTATTTTGTCTCACGCTGGGAAAAAAAAATCGCCTACCCCTCTAGCGAATGAAACTTTAGAGGAACTTTAAAATAAATTCTGTACTTTAATATCAGGTTTTAAAATTTAGTAGGTGTACAGGAAAAGAGTCAAACCATTAGAACAACTGAGTGACACTCTGGCTATCTAATAGTTTATTATCAGAGGAAAGACTATATCCAGTTTTCCATGTAGCCAACTTTTAAAACTACATATGTTCCTGGAAAAGAATACTTGAGGCTATTCAATGTGCAGGAGTTTCTAAACTAGGCTCTCAAGAAGGTAATGAAATATAAGAGAACTCGAGTAAATGGTCGGGGAGGATTTGTAAGCATTTGAGGATCTAGTGATCCACTGGAAGCTCAGCACACTTAAATTTGAATTTTCGTGATCAACTTTCAACCTTGAAAAAAACCCGAGAGCCATTTGCTTAACTTAATCTGGAACATATGTTTGCACTAGTAGCAGGTTTTTGGTGTGTGGCTGGGGCTGATCAAGTTGTAAATTTTCCTCTTCAAGTTTTCAGCGCCTGCTAGTTTCAGCCTAACACCTAGAGAGAGACTTTGCGGGGTTCTTCACCAAAGCAGCCCAGACCTGACAAAAGGTTTCCAAGCCACCCAACTCTGAGCATTATTAATTTTCCCAAAGGTGGAACATTTCCTTACAAATTAGTTCCCCAAATCCTGAAAGCAAGTAACAAGTGTAACTCTCCTTTGTTAAAGTGTTGGTAAAATGTCCTTAAAGAGAAATTTTTCTTCTACTAGTCACCACTCCCTCACTTACCTGCAACCCTTCCTTTAAAGGACGGACAATGGTAGGAGAGCAGCGGGTGCTGTGAAAATGACATCTTCATTCAACAAAACAGCACACAGGTTTTTTTGGCTCATCTTAATTTTTCCCATCAGAAACTTAGAACTATTGATTCTCTGCCTTTGTGCTTCAGCACAAAGAAATGAACCCCCCACACCCAAATGCCTCTTCAACATCTGAGAAGAATCACTTCGTGGTTAAAATAAATATACATTAGAATCCACATATCACCCTTCATGTTAAACAAGGTTTGTGGTGACTTTTATTATTAATGTTAAAATATACTTCTTTTCAGACTTGAATTTTTAGTATTTGGGCTTTAAATAAATCATAACACTTTTAAAATCAATTAATGATATCCCATAACGACAAATGAAAGTAATAAGTTCCCTAAGATCAGCTTAATTCAACCTGAAATGGGACTGGGAAGTAATGGTAGGAGCAGTGGTAGACTCTGGTGGGAAACCTCAGAATTGTAAATAACCATCTGGACCTGCTGATTTATCCTTTCCTGAAAGCCTCAATCAGATTACTGGAGGAAAAGTTGAGGTGCTTCTTGAAACACATCAGAAGGAGTAATCGAGCCATAAATGTGCCCTAAATTCAGGAGCAGAATTTCCCTAAACTTTATTAGTATATAGATTCCAATGGGCAGCTCCTACACGAATACTACCTTAGTCAAAAAGAGACCAACGGTGATAAAAAAAAAAACAAGGGCAATAATAACATTATAATAATAACATCACTGAGCTAATCAAATGCCCACAACTAGCTCAGAACAATGGTGCTAAAAAGCCACTTTAATTCTGAAACGGAAGGTCCTGAGACACCGAGCGCCATCTAGCAAGCAAAGTTAGAATCAAAGTGTGCCTGAGTTGAGCACAGAGCCCAGAGAGACCAAGCGGTGCAGAAGCGAACGTGGACGTAAAGATACACTTGCTGCAATTTAACCATCGGCCCAGTCTCACCCAAGGCCAGCGCTACCTGCAAGTTTCTGCTCTTGGCCCCACCAGGCAACTCAAACAAACTTAACTACTGAGGTGAGATGGACCTTTTCCGCCTCCAGAGAAGGCTACCGGACAGCTCCTCACAGGACTGCTTATTGTCTTTAATTAGAAGAGGCGGCCTCGCCATCCCTCCTTTCCCTCCTCCCCAAAATCAGCCCAGCGTGTAGCTAGCTCTGCACCTTCCTATCCAGATGGGGACAAAGAGACGCGCCTGAAAGGCTCACCTGGGGCTTAAATGACTCCCAGGGCTCCACACAGAGGAAAGCTCTTGCTGGTAAAGCCTAGCAGGGTTGGAGAAGTCATTTTGAGTTTCTAAGGCTACCCAGACATCTCCTGACAGGCGATCGGAGATATCTGTGAGTGGCATGAGACACAGTTTTATTTAACAAGCCAGGAATGATCATGGAAACTGCAAACTGCCTCCTAAATATAAATAGTATAACTTTATTCTTCTCCAGGCAAACTGGCCTTTGATATTTCCTTTGGCTGAAAGAAAGTCAAAGGTAGCTAGGATGCTGCTAGATAGCCCTGTTAGTTTGTAGCCTGAGGGGAAAGACAGTACTTTTTTCCATTTTTAAAGTTGAATGATGCTACCAAATTATGTGAATATTCTTTGGAACTGGGCTAACACCATAGCTACAAAATAAAGCTTCTGAAGCTGTGACAGGAAGCAAATCAAGAACAATCTGCTGCTTTCTATATAGGCAAGAACCCCATATTTTTCTTTGAAATCAGTCGATCTGAATTGAAAAAGCAAAAAAGAGTTCGCTTCGATAGTGTGCCTGCTTTCTAAAGAACAGTGGAGTCTTTCAGTAATTTCATTTTAAAGCAGGGGAAATTCAGTATACATACATACCGGCCTTAAAGTATTCCTAGTTCTCCACTATTGAATGTTGTCTCTGTAATAGCTCATTGATTCATATTGTTCTTAGACTGCAGAGCCAGAGCTTGGGTTTTCTATTGTTTTGTCTTCCCCCTCTACCTTAACCTCCTACAATTTTGCCAGTGAAGAATTGTGTAAAATAATAATAATAATAAGTTGAAATAAAATATTAAAATATTCCAGCTGAGTATTAAATTCTGCTCCAATCTTAGGTTTCCTTTTCAATGAAAACAGGTATAGTAGATACAAAGTAACAGTTCTCTTTATTTTTCTATTGCATTATTTCCAGTGCAAAACAACCACATCAAGAATAAAGGAAGCATCAGATAAGAATATACTCAACGTGCTCATTAAAGTATCTCGACAGGTTACAGTGTTTACAGAGAAATTCAACAAAACTCACAACCCACCCAACAAACCTAAGAATAAAGATAGGACTGCAGAGCTTAGCTGATAATTCACAAAATATCTGAAACATTTCTACAAAGCCTTGTCTCCTCATGCCTGCAACCCTGTGTAAAAATCTCAGGATGGACAGTAGGTACATTTCTCTCACTTCCTCTCCTTCCCCCTTCCTGTCCGAAGTTCAGAGGAAAAGTTCCAGGTCAATCTTGCCTCTGGATCGCAATAAAAACCTAACTTTGTGTGTGTGTGAGAGAGTGTGTGTGTGTGTCTTGTTAAATAGTGCATTTCTCCCATCAAGGTCTTCTTAAACATGGAACCTTCTCCTAGACAGGGTACCCAGCTGTTTAATTTAACATTGATTTATTGCTTTTAAAAGTAAATTTACACACATGCCAGCAGCGCTCCGTTTTGTTTCCCCAGACTCTGAGATTTATTTTCTACTTAGCGCTTGTCTGACAAAACAATGTCCTTTAACTTTATTACACACCGATGAGGAAATCTGTCTTATTTTTGTTCAGATTTATTGCTGTGTTACTTGTGGGGACTTTTGTGATCCGAAAAAGCTGAGGTCCAAATATAAATAGAGAATTAAACAGAGTTGATCACAAAATAAGAGTTAAAAACCTTAGAATATGACCCAGCATATACCAGCCTGCTGGGAGGGGATGAGCTGGGGTAGGGGATGGGACGCCCCTAGTAAGCACAGTAACCAAGGAAAGGGAAAATTTTACTTTAATAGCCAGGTAGTGTTTGAAGGCGGAGCAGGCAAATCTGGGCTGCGAATAGCTCCAAGTTCTTAGTGCAAATGCATCTAGAATGATAGGGCAGGGCGTCGCATCTGTGGGACTCCCCACCCACGGTCACCTTACCTCTGCAGAACTCCCAATTATAACATGTCCGTGATGACTGAGCCCAAGGGAATTAGGATGGACTTCGAAGCAGCGTTTACGGTACACTTCATCTACATTTGGGTTTTCTTTAGTCCCTATTAAAAGGGCCACTTTCCTCTTTTCATTGCTATACTGTCTTTGTGTCCTTCATTTCACACTCTTAAAAAAGTTCTCTCATCAGATCAAGTACAAAAAAGGAGGAGACGACATAATAACTGTCATAATCATGAAAACTAACAACAACAACAAACAACTGGTACTGAGGGCTTAACCCTGTTTTTGAAAAAGGTTTTCTCCTCCACAAGGCATGATCTTTCAATTAAAAAAGGAAAAAAAGCAAGGGCTGAGAATGGAGATAATAAAAGTGTTCCTAAGGTCAAATGTAATAAACGCAGGTTTTAAAAATCCGTGTGAGATAAGCTCTCCTGTCCCATCGTCACTTCTCAAGGAGACATCTACCATCAATGTAGAGGCTAGCACACGAGAAAATGAGGACACCATTTTTTCTATCAAGAAGTAAAGCCCGAACAGGTTTTGTTTTTAGGGTGAGGGAGAACTTTTGAAGGTATTTCCTTTCTCTACATCCAGACCATCTTTAAAGATCCCTGTGGGAAAGCCCAGTTCCCTTACTGCCTGCTTCACTCTGGCCAGCGAGTCCACACAAAACATGTTCACGCGCTGCAATTGTATTTTTCCAACCCAAAGAGATTTTCCAAAAGTTGGTGGATCACTCTTTCTCCTAAAAACACATCAAAACACATTCGTGCACAAGAAGAAGGAGGAAGATAAAGAAGAGGAGAAGAAGGAGGAGGAGAAAGGAAAGAAATAAATAAAAAGGAAAAGAGAAAGAAGAAAAAGGAAGTAAGAAAAAAGAAGGGAAAAATTAAAGGGGGAGGGGAAGTAACTGCAAGCGCTGAAAATTCTCCCATTCCTGTCGGCCCCCCACCGGGCCGAGAGCGTCGCTCCCTCTCGCCTCTCTCCCGGTGCGCCCTTTGCAAGGGGCCCTGTCACTCAGGGGGGCGCAGTCTCTCCCACCTCCCCGCGTCCACCCACACGCCGGCCCCTCGGCCCGGCCGGCCCGGCCCGCCCCGCCGCCCTCCCCGCACAGTCCCCAGCCGGCGCCTTTGCCAGCAGGCGCCGCAGAGCGGAGCGGCGCGGCCGGGCGCCGAGCGGGACGCGGGCGGCGAGCCGGGCGAGGGAGCCGCCGCCCGCCCCGCCGCGCCCGGGCCGTCACGTGGCCGCGCCCCGCGCCCCGCCGGGCCCTTTGTCAGGCCGCTCGGTGCCCACGCGCGGGCGCCGCTGCCCCGGCGGGGCGGCGCGAGGGATGCGCCCGAGGGCGCCGGGGAGCCCGCAGCCGGGGCGGGAGGCGGGCCGGGCCACCTCCGGCGTCTGCGAGCGCAGGCACAAAGGGGGGCGAGGGCCGGGCACGCCTCCGCGCGGCCGTGACCACTGGGCCGCCCTCCTGCTCCGCGGCCGCGCCGCCCGCTCCTCGCCTTTCCCCCTTCTCATCCTCCGCCGCGTTCAGAGGCTCAGTGGGTGGGAGTGTGTGTGTGTAGTCGCGAGATGGCCTGTCCTACGAGCTCGCTAGGGTGGGGGCAGGTGCTCTCTCCTGCAAACCGACTGATGGGAGAGTCTAGCGACTTATTGGGGAGGAAATCGGGGGTCAGATTTGGTCTGAGTGGAACATCTGCACAACATTCAAGCAGCTTATTCAACAAAGAATCTAGCCATTTATTGTAGAAATAATAAAAAGCCACTAATGATTATGGTTCCCACCCCTTCCCCCAAAAGGCCAAATCCTAATGAAATAATTCAAAGGTAGGCCTCATTTCCTAATAGTGGAATTAAACAACAACAAAAAAGAGCCCACTAAACTTTCCAGCTCTGCCTTCTGAAGGGCCTGGGAACCTTGCTGAGAAATTAGGTAAATAAAAGAGGAGCTGGAATTTCTGCGGGGTTGGGGCTGCAGGGCGCGATTTGCACATAGTTCTGCCTCCGTGTGCAATTAAATGACAGTAAAGGCCTCTTTAAATAATAAAATTTGGAAGACTCTTCAGGATGGAAAGATGTCCAGGGTTAAGTAGCTTTTAAAACGTCAGTTTTTAACTGGCTCGTGCAATGAATAGCTACCTTTAAATCCTAAAACCATTATAAATATGCTATACATCTGGGTGCCAGTTTATCTCTCCATATTTCTTTTTAAAATGAGGAAAGCATTCATAAAAAGCTACTTGGCACACTTTATTTTAGGAAAGCAGATGTTAATTTTTTCACGTATCATTTTATGACCAAGTACATGTGTAACGTTGGAAAGCATCCAGAACGCCTCTATTATTTGCTAAATGACTGTTAGTCAAGGCATATTATTCTCAGCCTAACCATGGTATAGGTTATATCAATAAAGTAAACATCTGTGGGTTTCTTTTTTTTTTAAAACAGAGGAGGGGGTATAAAGAGTTACTATAAACGAGGGAAGGGAGGGGGAAAAGCGTTTGGGTAGGAAGAGCACACCTGCGTTGCGGCAAATAGGATATTTATATTGTTCAGTGCAAAACAAAGTCCCTCAGTAGGGCACTTGGGGATATTTACATGGCGAGAGATAAAGTTGAAAGCCTTTCCCGGCGTGCCAAATGGGATTCTCCCTGTGGCCTTCTGCGCGGCAAGATAACAGGTACCGAGCGCTCCTGGCGGCGTCGGGCCTGCGCCCCCGCCCCGCCTTCCCCGCGCGGCCCGGCCCGGCGGCCGAGCCCGGCGCTCGGGATTCCCAGGCACGGCGGCGACTGCGGCGGGGTTCCCAGCCTGCAAACAGGCTCGCCAAGCGTCCTCATTTGCCCTGCGTCGCTCGAGGACGTCGGCGCCCCGGATAAGCCAGTGGCGTGATAATTAATGGAATACAATATTTATGGTCCCATGTATTGACTCGAGGCAGGCGCGCCGTGTAGACAGTCCGTGGGGGTCTGACAAACAGGGGTGTGTGAACAAACATAATGACCGGAGTACTTATGTCTATCGGGTTTACTCACTTAAACCTGAGGTATGGGGCGTCACGATAAATATTAATATCCACCTCGACAGCCCCGCTGCACCGCCGTCCTCCTAAAGCTCTCCCTGCCTGAACGCTGCCCTTTGCAAAAAAGGGCAGGGAGGAGGTTTTCAACATAAAATGCTGCAAATATGAAAAATAGGTCACCAATAAAATTGGTCTCAGCATGGAGCGTAATTGCAACAAAGTGCCGCCGAGTAAAATCGAGGAGTGAGCTGGCTGAGGCGGCACAGTCGCGAACCATCTGGTGTGTATTAAAAGTGGTGCTGTAAATATTGCTGAGAGCTAATGCATTATCGGCTTCTATAAGTGCACAGGGCCTGTAAGCTTTCCATATGCTAGAACATGTAGATGGCGGAGGGCAGGGGAAGGTGTCCGAGCGTCGCCGGCCTCTTGGGCATTGTTCTGCCCACTTTGTGGAATTTTGGCCAAGACCCGGTAGGACACTCACTCCCACTCCCTCTCCCCCACCACTCTTTCCCCTCTTCTCTCAGCGCCTCTTTCTCTTTTTCTCTAGATTTTCCTCCCAGCTCCCTCCTTCCATCGCCTCCTCCTCTCTCCAGTCTCTCCAAGGGGATAGGGTAGGCTTTGCTGACGTCACTTCACATCAGTAAAAGAGAGTAACTGTTTCAGAGAGAGGGCGAAAAAAAATTCATCTGTTTTTCATCAGAGCTAAAGTTTTGCCTTTTAATAGAAATGAGCTGCCCGGCCCGAGTGCTCCTTCTGTTCTGAAGCTTCGAACCACCGCCACCTCCTCTCTGGAGGGTGGTCCAAGAGGTTGGGAGGTGTTCTGCATCCTGTGAGCGGAATCATCCTACAAGTGGTTCTGATGCCAGAATCAGCTCTTATAGATGAGACTAATTAAAATATGGTGCAAAGAGGATGTCTTCTAGAGAAGACTTCCCATCCACACCTCCTAGGCTACTTTTGCCAAGGAGGGTGGAGGGCTCCTGGCTCCACTGCACTTTTGCTTTCAGTCCTGGAACTTCTTCCCTTGTCTCGATCCTCCCTCCATAATTCCACCCCCCACGTACCGAATTGCCACACACAGCACAGCTAATAATTTTCCTGCTGTCACATTACTTTTCTGGGGAAAGCAGTTAGAGTCTTCCTTTTTCCTGATGATACCCCACATTTAAGAGTTTACTATAATTACCCCTTCATCTCCTCTGAGCCCCCCCCATATTCCTCTGCTACAAGTTTTTTTTTTTTTTTTTTAACTCACATCCAGTGCTAGGACAATTCTCTGCATCATCCCACAGAAATCGTTCTGTCTTCCCCCGAGTTGGCCTGGTCTCCTTCATCCTCCCTACTCCATGTCACCCTCCCCTTCCCTTCCGCCCCCCCCTCCTGTGCACACACAGTGACACCTCCAGCACTTCCAGTGTGGATAAGACTGCTGGTCATGACAACCCGAGTTCAATCAGCAAATAAATAAAACTCTTACTTTTGTTTTTTGGCTGCCGGCTGCATTCCCCCTCCGGCCGTGGCCTCCTTTAATTATAGGAGCTATATTTCTTCCCTGGGAGACATTCGAGGGGGGTTTTAGTTGGAAACTCGTTTCTGTGGAGTTATTTTGGAGCCAGAACCAGTGAGTGGCCGGTACCCAGAGGCTTTGGGTGAACTGCAGATTGAGACATATCGAGTTCCCTCTAAAAGGATCATTTCATGTGGGAGGTTGGACACAAAGTTTGCACTCGTGACTGGCATTCCAGTGAGAGACATGCATATTTTAAAACAACAAAGCGAGCTGGAAAGAAGGCTTAGGGGAGGGGGGGACACTTGGAAAGAAGTTACTAAGTGACGAACATCTGTCAACATGGGATAATTTGTACACTCTGCTGTAAAACTATCTGCCTAGTTTGATAGAGTTCAGGAACAGAATCTAGGAAGGCAAAGTGGATACATATTTATCCCTGGGAGATATGGTGAAAAGACTGTCTCCAAAATAGGTGTGAGGGGGAAGAAAACTGCATGAATGAGGATAATTTTAGAATGTTTCTTAGAGTAGTGGGGGCATCTAAAGTTCCATTCTCCTGATAATTAATTGAAAATTAGATCCTACATGATTTTGCAAGATGTCCTTTATTTTAAAACAATGGGGAGTGATGAAGTAATAAGCAGGATGTTTATTGTAGAATATAATTTTATCCCATAACGAGACAAGACCAAGCAGAAGAAAGAAGAGAAAGAAAAAAGCCCAAGCAAGCAACCCCTGGTTGCTGTGTTCCGCAAATCTTCACAAGTATCAGCTTTATGTGTGTATGAGAGTCACATCTACAAACCTCCACCTCTCTTCGAGTCAACAAGGAAAAATGGCAAAATATTTCTAGAGAATTTTGTCTCTCATTTGCTTAAGCTTGGAGTTTCACAAGCATATTACATTTTGGGAAAGAAAAGCAAAGAAAAAAAAAGTCCCCTCTTTAGGAGGGAGGTTGTTTAAGGGAGAGTGAAATATCAGGCAAAATACTGGTAGCTCTTTTTTTCTTTTTTCTTTTCCCCCCCAAACTGAATCTCTAACAATCCTGTAGAAGTTCAGTCTCCAGCTTCCACTGAGAAATCTTTCTCTTCCAGATCTGAAGACAAAAGGAGAGGAGGCCTGGTGGTGAGCGGGATATCTCTGTTAGTTGTCAGCGCAGGTCCATGGGTTAGGAATGCTAATGAGCCTGTTGGCCAGCGAAGACTTGGTTCTCGCTCTCGCACACCCTGACGCTCACACATACTCGGGCTCCTGCCCCTGCATGCCGACTGACAGGCACACAGACAAGCCTCGTGCGCGACCCTGTCTCTCTCCTTTTTCCTCTGAGCCCAGGATCGATCGCTGACCCCACCACTGGGCCAACGCTTTATTTATCTGGCTGCGCAATGATATTATCAGCCTTAAACGTTATATACAGCAAATGTCTTCCTAAATCAACACAATAGGATAGCTTGCAGGGACCGGCCTGGTCTTTCTTAAAGAAATCCCTTGCTATCTCGCTCTGTCTTTCTCCCTTTGCCCACCCCCCAGGCACCCCTTCTGCTTTCCTTCCTGACAATTGAGGGTATTTTATAAGCTGGACTTTGGGGTTTGATCCCTCGCTTTCAGCTTGGTTAGAGGAGGCCTTAGCAGTCCAGGAGATGGATAGACACCATTATCTAGCTATCACTGAGATTCCCATCAGGGGTTCCCTTGTCAGCGGGATCCAACTGCCTAGACCCACTCTATTCACAAGATCCAGATTTTTCAAAATTGGGGTAGAAGGGAAAGTGAGGGGTGGGGAATCAAGTGTGCAACCCTGCACCGTGTTAATTGTTTTCTTTCCTCTCAATTACATTCATAAACCTATTTTCTGCATTGCATGTTATTTCTTTGTGCTTCAAAATTGAAACCACGTGCAGCCTTCTCCCCTCCGCACACACAATAAATGTACTACCCCCTCCCCCAACCCATCACGTAACTATTTACATCTTGGCTACTCACTCTGTGCTCTGGCCAGGCCGGGGGAGAAGAAATTTCCCTGTGGGACTAGGTGAGGCTTTTCGAAAGCATCTCTCCAATCCGAATCTCAAGCCCCCATCTTGGGGAAAGATCCCTGGGCGCCCCTCCGGACCCCCCACTCCAATCCCTCCCTCCTCCCACAGGTGGTTGAAGCTGACACAGGCAGCTAGCAGGGAAGACATCTGCGGAGAAAGGCAGCCTGTAGTGTCCAGCCAGGCCCATGCCATGCCCAGGCTCGCCCACCAGCCGGGGTCAGCTGTGGCCTCGCTCCTGGTCCGTTGTGACAGACCCCTGCTGGGAGCCGCAGCTCCCTGGGGAGTAAGCCGGCCCCAGGTCCTTCCAGGCAGAGAAGTGTCCCCCACAAATATAAATAAATAAATAAATAAATAAATAAATCCAAAGAGGGGAGGGGGGCCTGGAAAATGGATTCGCTGACAAGGAGAGATAATAAATGAGAGGCGCTTTCAGATAGATATCTCAAACGTGAAATTGCACCCAGCTGGTTGTGTAAGCAAACAAATAGTTTCATGTTAGGAACTCTCAACTTGCGGCTTGATGAATAGAACACGACAGAGGTAAATGGGTCTTTAACTCATTTAGGAGTACAACTCTGTGGCTTCCCAAGGAAAAGACCCAGTGACGCCTCGGATCCCGAGCAGGCCCCTTAACAAGAGTTTTATTAGTTCCCACTTGGTCCCCCTCTGCTCCCTCCCCACCCTCACTCCTCCCCGTTTCCTATTTGCCCAGACGTTCAGGTGATTTGCTCTGAGGAATTTCGGAACTCACAGGAAGTGATTCTGCCACTGTAGGAGTGCGAAGAGTGCCCATGAGTGCAGGAAGTGGAGAGAGTATTTTTTTAAATAAACTTTTTTGGGGGGGCGCTGCTCCAAGGGGACAAGCTCAGATGGGCTCCTGGGGGCCACGGTCTAGCTCCTTTGCTCTCCTAAGAAGCCCGATGCTTGAACCTTCCAGAGCTGGCCCTTTGCTGCTGCCATAGGCGGAGCCCAGGCCCACTCAAAGAGCAGAGACCCGGATGTCAGTCGTCAGTCGGAGGGACCTGCATCCCCACCTCCAGCCTTCCTTCACCCAGCCGGGTCTCAGGTTAGGTAGGACAGAGGGGCGGGGCAGAGGTCGTACTTCTCCTCCCAGGTGCCAGACCTTACACGCAGGGGTGGGAAAGGCTCAGCCCTGTTCCCTAGATATTCCGGAGAACAGCACTCAGATACGGCCTTTCAGATGTTGGCAGCGAAGCTTGCGGCTGAAGTAGCTGAAACCTACTTCAAAGTCCTTAAAGTTCTCAGTTATCCAGCAAGTGTTGGGGCTAGAATAAAGCACAGAATGTCTGAGGTCATAAGTGATTTCCAGAGTGAAGTCACCTTAGGTGAGTTGCTCTCCAGCTGGTGAGCTGTATTTCCTCTGGGGCTGGGAACCCATGGGCTCTACTTCCTCCTGTCAGCCTATCTACACTCTTTAGGCTCACACAGCCTGGGCAGGCCCAGGCCTAGGCAGGGCTCCATGCCCTGGGCAAAGGCCACCATCTGGCCTACACTGGCCTGCAGCCTTGCACCTGAGTTCCGAGGCTCCCCCTGGTGCCTGGCCTGGAGGTGGGCTCAGGAGCCTCCTGGCGCCCACCCAGGCAGAGGTTCCCACCTGCTACTCCTTGCTTCCGGTCCTGGTCCTGAGCCAGTGACCAGAGCCTGACAAAGCCCTGGATACACAATCAGGGTAGCCGGAAGCTCCTGAGGCCTGTCCCTGTGCCCTCCAGGGACCTCCCTGCTGTCCTTAGCCCCAGAAGCAGTCAGTGGTAAGAGCAGTGGGAGGGCAGAGGGAGGGTTCAGATACTAGAGCAGAGAGCACACTTCCTAGTTGTCACAGGCTTAGCCCTTCGTTTGGATGCGCCCTTCTTGGTTTTTAAACTTTCCTTTAGCACGTGGAGATTCCTGAGTTCTGTCTGTGTCCTGAGTGTGCAAAGCCTTCAGGCTTGCTCCTGTCCAGCCCAGGAGGGGCGCCTGTAACCCTTGAATCCCAGGGAGAGGTTCTGTCTCTCTGGACAGCAGGGCTCTCTGATTCTGGAAATGCAAGTGTCTCTCTACAAGTAGTGCAGGCGCAGGGAGAGGGGCATCCCAGCAACGGAGGTGATAACAGGAGAAACCCACTGGCCCAGACTCCATAAGGACCCCTCTTTGCTCCTCCTCTTTCCCGCACCCCCAAGGCTCCTTGAAGAGCGTACATGGGAGTCCATGAGGCTACAGGAAGGCCTGCCTTCCCCTTTCGCTAGGTAGATTTGCCTTGGCAAAGCTTTGAAAGCGGCCGGATTGCACCGGTCATGAGCAACCCTCTGCATCCACGAGAGAGAGTCAAGTCACCATGGTCACCTCCAAACACTGGAGCAAGCGAGCCTATACCGCTGGCCTTTGCTCTCAGGCCAGTCTCTGCACTGGGCACCTTGTGCTTGGGCCTCCATATTGAAATTAATTGAAAAGTACGTTTCTGACCTACGAAAATGTTTATCTGTTTTCATCGGAGGGATCACACTGTAATGAATATATTTACATCTCATTTCCAGAAAGGCAGGAAAGATCCCTGAGCTCTGGGAAGAGGCCTGCTCCCTCCCCCTAGCTGCAGCCTGCCACACCCCAAGCCTCCAGCAGCCCAATGGCCGGTGCAGGGCTTCCGGAGACAAGCTCCTAGGGGACAACCAGGTTAACCGGCACATCTCTGCCCACCTCTCCTGTCATAGGTGTCCAGCCTACAGGAAAGTCAACTTCAGCCTAGAGATGTTCCTGGGCCTGGTGCAGAGAATGAGCATGGGGTAGGGGTCCACACCTTGCGGGTCTGGCCATCCTGGCTTCTGCTCTTGGGCCTGCAGTGGCATCTCCATAGTGAGCTAGGCACTGCCTGCGCTGCGCTGCTTCCAGAACACCCCAAACCTCGAGCGGATTGGAGTGTAGGAGCTTGTTAACGCATTTTGGAGGGGGAGGACCTGGAGACTTCTAGACGGCAAATTGGAAGGAAAACATTGCCAGTGACTTCTGAAAGTGAAGCTCTTGCCTCATCCGGGACTGTCTGGGGCTGGAGGGGGAGGTGGGGTGAGAGGGGTTATTTTTAAAGATCTGGCTTTATTAATACGTTAAGAAAGAGCTCCCTTGGCAGTATGTGTTCTCACAGCTCCGGCTCAGATCCTATAAAACATTCATGCTCTGAAAGCTGTTACAGAGAGCTGCCCCCCACGCACGCCCAACCGTAGGCCTCAACGGGAGGTTTCTGCCCTGCCAGGGCCACGAAGGCCCAAACACGACTTCTGCGGACCCGCTCCAGCTCGGCTGACTCCCGCTCCCGGCTCCGGCTCCACCCCGCCCCAGTACCACCGGCTGGCGCGGCCTTGGTCTGCCCATCAGGGAGCCAGAGCCCTCCTGGGAACCCCTGAACCGGATCTGGCGGGAAGGGCAAATCACAACCAGATCCTGGGCCCTCGAATCGCTGAGACTCCGGCTCCACTCCCAAGCTGGGGGTCGGCAGCACCCACCAGCTGCCCTTCGCCTCCCTCTGTCCAGGGCTCCTCTTCCCGCTCCCTCAGTGCCCAGGCCTTGGCCTGGCACGCCTCTCTAAAACCTCTCCAGCTCAGCAAGTTGCCACCTGCAGTCAGGCCCGGGTGCTGCCCGCCCTCTCCCAGCAACTAAAGCAGCCCCTGGCTTGTCCCTTGGCTTGGAGATTGCCCCCGCGCGGCCTGCCCAAGCCCTGCCCAGCTACGCGCAAAGCTCCTGTCAGCGACCCTGGTGCCCTGCCCTGCCCACGCAAGCCTGGCCCTCCGCATTTACAAGACCAAGACAGCAGCTAGTTGTGAGAAATGCACATGCCCAGCTTGCTACTGGACTTTAGAAGTCTCTCCCTGACCCCCCAAAAACACTCCAGTTCCAAAAGTAGTGAAAGTGGAAATCAACCAGCGGTTTCTCTCGCCCTGATGACACCAGTCAAGCAACAAGACACGTGGGTTTTGCTAAATTCTTTTATTTTTGTTTAAATTTTCACTTCAATTTTAATTCTTGAAGAACAGCCTCGACAACATATATCGCACTCATTATAAGAAGCAAAGGGTTATATCAAAAATTATTAGTATAGAATCACAGGAAATCTGGTTTGGAACCAGAAAAAAATACAAAACAGATATAGATACATAGACACAGGACAATTTTTATAATTATTTGGAAAATGTTATTTTCCCCTAATTCTTGTTTCCTTTTTTATGCGCATACGATGTTTAAATTTTACAAAAAATGAAAATAAAGACTAGTATTTTACAAAATGAATAACAATGTTCGGTGTGTGTGTGTTTCTACATAGGATTCAGTCCACTTCCATATGTATTGTTTTCTGTACAGAAAATATCCACAGTCGTCCACAATAAATCCTGGAAGGTCCATTAGTTTCCTTCTGTTTTATTAAAATTCTCATGGTCCTCTCTTCCCAAAAATTGTTTTCATTTTCTCACCAGACACAAGATCCTTTTTCTTTCCTTTCCAGCGTGCTCACAGCTCTGACCCTAAAGCAGTCTTTTTCTCCTGTTTTGCAGCCCATGTTACGTTGCTTCGGGGTGGGCTGCTCCTGTCCCCAGCCCTCCTCCCCCCGCCTGGCCTGCCTGGCCCTCAGCACCCGGAGTCCCCAAGGCTTTGGAGTCCTCGGCCCTCGGCATCTCGGTCTCTGGGGGGGGGGGGGCAGGCGGAACCCGCCGAGGTCTAGGAGCACTGGATGGACATGTAAGGCCAGTTGAAGCTGCTCCCAGACAGTAACATATCTCGGATGAGAGTTTCGATGGGGGTTTTACCTACCAAACGGACGAAGAAGAGCTGCTCGATGACCGAGGAGGACACGGTGCGCAGCGAGGGCAGCCGCAGCAGCAGTTTGCCAAAGCGGCTGGGCTGGTTGGGGTACTGGCTCCTCACGTACTCCTCCAGTGCACACTGGGACTTCTCCTGCAGGCTCTCGATGTGGGCGGCATCCGACAGGCCACAGGCATCTGCCAGAGCAGTCACAGGAGGAAGAGACAGGGAAGGGGGCACACAGTTAAGCCAGTGAGCAGCAAGGGCACAAACAACACGCCATTAATTTTTATTTCAAGGAGAAAAGGAAAAAGAAGAAATGGGGGGGGATACTCCCCACTCCTTTCATCATCTCCTGCCTCTAGCTCCCAAACAAAAATAAATCAAACCCCCACCTGGCCTAGGGGCGCTGGAGAGAGATACAGACACAAGCAGAAGCAGCAACCCCCCTAGTCCCTTTGTTTTTCCACCTTCACCTTTGGATTAAATAATGTACGATACTGGAGCCATGTTTGCTGTGTGTAGCAACCTGTCCTCGCCTGCAGGGGAGCATCTTCGTGGCTGCGCTCATTACAGGGAGGACTTTTGCCCCTTTTGCCCGTGATTTCAGAGCGTTCAGGCCCCCTGAAGTAATATCCAGCCTCCAGGCAGTTCTTAAAGGTTTCTTGGAATCTCCTCTCAAATCCAAATGACCCCAGCCAGAAAGCTCAAGGAGAACCGAGATTGTGCAGTGAGCACACGGGCAGGCGGGGGTAAGGAACTGCCTAGAATCAGATCAAACCCATGCTTTAGCAATATAGGATTTGAGATCCACTATCTATGCAAGCAAGGGCTCTGCAGCAAATCCTCCACGAGAGTGTACACTTCTATCTGTGCCTTAGATCAAGTAATTGAAAATTGGTCACATCTCTGTAAGCTGTATACTAATCAGGAGGAATATGGCTCAGTTACTCCAGGCTTCAGAAAGGAGACATCTTCAGGGATCAGACACAAAGCTGGGTTGAGGGCAGCTGCTGCTGCTCAGGGAGAGGGGAGCGAACGAGGATCTGGGGGCTGGGGAGACAGACTTTCTGTGGCAGGACCAAGGGAGAAAAAGGCAGTGCCACACAATGATGGCATCTCAAAATCTGTGCTTATTTCATACCAACCAAGGCCCTTCTTGGTCGTCTAAAAATATTTTTGGACAGATGATTATACTATATCAACTAACTAAGGACCAGCAAATGGAGGGGAAGGAGGAATCAGAGAAATAGAGGAAAGGCTTCCTTCCTAGTTCAAATAGTGTGTTGTTTCTTGTATTAATAATAAATATTTTAAAAACAGGAAGATCACAGAGGAGCCCTTAGCCAGTCAGGAGGTTGACGAGAGATCAAAGACAGAGTTTGCTAATACATAGATCTGGGGAGAAATTCACGCATGGCCATGCCCCCAAAAGGACTTGGTATAATTGTGAATGGGCAAGTGTGACCTTAAGAAGACACAACAAATGATTCAAGCAAAACCTGTGTCTGCTCAGCTTCCCAGCTTTCTGTCCTTATATTTCAAGAACTAGGATTTACAAAGCATTCTAACACCTTCATCTACAAGGCTATGGCCTAGAGCAAAAATACAAATAAAACTAGCCATAATTCAAGACCTTCTGAGGCAGGTCCCCTTTGACCTCAGACTCAGACTGGGTTCTTCTCAGATGGTTCATTATTCCAGCTAGCTGTTTGGATGTACCCACACTGGCCTGAGCTGGGAAGCCAGTGAGGTTATGGCAGCAGGTCCAAGGCAGGCACTTTCTGGGGCTGGGCTGTGCAGACAGGGGACTCTGAGGTCTGCCCTTGACCCTGCTGCCAACCGGGCCCCACCAAATGGCCACAGTGCAGACCTGTATGAATACATATCATTCATACATATGTATACACATGTGTGTGTATATATATCTTACATAGGTCTTGCTTTTTATGCATTATCTGTCCATTACACCACGGATCACCGCCAGAGACAGACAATGCAACACAAAAACGACCCACTGATCCCCCTGCAGATTTCTGAAAAAGATCCATATAGTAAAATATTTATGTGATATTTACCACTAGGGTCCCCAAAGTGCAAGGTCACGTCCCAACTCCCAAATAGGCCACCCCGAGAGAGAGGAATCCAGGAAAGATGTGCTTGGACCCTATGCTGTCTCTGTTTCTTTTCTTAGGGAGGGAGGGTAGAGTCCCTGTAACAGGGCTCCCTTGCCAGGTGCCAGCCGGCCAGCCCTGTGGCCCTCCACGGGCAGGCGCCCTACTTCTGGCCTGGCTTCTCACCCAGAGTATTCATTAACTCTCTTGCAACAGGATTCTCCCAACTGTGGACAGACGGTGGGAGCTCTCATATCAACTGGGGGGATATGGTGGCAAAGCTAGGTTGGCAGGGGGTAGAATGCAGGCCATATTTACACTCCAAGAGTTATTTTTCAGATAAGAAAAGGAGGAAGAATGTGCAAAATCCACGTCTCACTTTTTATATGGTAGTGTCAGTGTGGGAACCCTCCATATTTCTTCTACAGTGTATGGAAAAGAAATTATGTAAATAAATAACCATTACTGCTCAGGCCCTCCCGGCTTAGCCTTTGTAGTACAGAGAATGTATTTCATGTTGTGCATTCAGAAGAGTTTAGTGTTCAGGAAATATAGATGTAATCAGTTGCCATAACTAGAAATCAAAGTTATTATTGTGCTGAAAATGGATTTATTGTATTTATGTTAACTAGATGGCTCCTTTCAGAGATGGTCTCATTTATTTGAAGGAATATTTAGGTGTATGAATTAATGAATTTTTTTTAAAAAAGTAAGTTCAGGTCACGACCTAGTCCTTGGAAGCTGTCCAGAATATTAAGGATTAAACATACCATCCGGAGGCCAAATGTGAAAACCACCACAGGGGACCCCCGTGCCAGCTTCAAATACTTAGCCAGAGCAAACCACGTTGGACAATATGTCTAAAACTGTCTTTTCCACCATTCAAAGTTTGCTTAAAAGTTGGATGACTTTGAGAAGGCTTCCCATGAATTCCCTTCTGGCTGGCAATCAAAACAAGTTTAGTCAAAAGTGGAAATGTGTTGTATGGAGGAGGGGGGCTGAATTACTACTGACAGTTCTATTTCCATTTTCAGATATTCTGCTTGCAATTTTCCAGCAAAATAATGTTATTGTTAACTTTTAGGGACCTCTTGCACCTTGAAGACTTGGTTTAAGAAACTTCTTTGGAAAACTTCTTGGTGTGTTTTTTTTTTTTAAAGAACACTTTTCACAGGAATGTTTTAGGATGGAAAGTTAAAAGAAAAGCATGAATAATTCCACGATGTTCCCTGCAGCCTGCATGGTCCTCGCCTCTCTCTGGGAAAGGGCACGAGATCAGTGAAGTCAGGGGGGTTCAAAGAACCTTGTGGGGGGCGGCTAGGAAAAGGGAGGGGAGACCTTGCTTGAGGAGACTTCTGTCCAGCTCCAAATCACATTTCTGCTTTAAGACACCTCGCTGGATGAGGTTTTAAAACCCAGCTTCCCCGACACTGGCTGGCTTCCTGATGAATTTGGCTTAAGAGCCGGGCTGGAGAACCAGCCAGGCCCCGGGCCTGCCAGAGCTGAGGCAGCCTGGTCGCTGCTCTCCAAGCTCTTTGTCACTTTTGAAAAACACGTTTCCATCAAGAAGACTTATTAAGATAAAATGCATTCAAACACCGAGGAGGCTATTCAATAAATCTTCCATTTGTTTTAAGGTTTGCAGTTTATCCTCTTGCAAAGAATAACTCCCTCTCTCACCAGCAGACCTGCATTTGCAGGGAAAGTAAAAGGGGGGCAGTCCAAGTCCATGGCTCTGGCCACCCTGCATACAAATGAGATGCTCTTGTCTAAATAAATTATCTGCTGTTCAGATCAATATTAATACTACATTTGCTACATTACAATATTGTGCAAATTTAAGAGTCATTTTAATACAATGTAAATACGATTCTTCACGCATGAAAGCCAAGAAATATTGATAGATTATACCACTGCTTACTGTTCCACAAGGCCTTGGGAAAAAGGTTTTGCCATCTCTGCTCAAGAATGGTTTTAATTTGGCCTTTGGAGGGCCTGGCTCTAGGATAGATTTATTAGAATGGTTTATTTGTTCTCCGAATGCAGGAATTAAAAACAATAGTGCCAATAACGGTGGTAAAAGTGCAGCTCACCCTGCTCACAGTGGGCAAGGCCCAAGACCCAGTCTGAGCGGGTCTGTTCCCCACCTTTCTGGCTTTGTTTATATTTCCCCCCATTACCTGCTGTCCGGGTGTTTATATGTGTCCCTCTTGCAGGTTACAATAATAAAAGGCGGGCAGTGTTCTCAGAGGCCCAGACCAGAGCCCTTCAAAGGCAACATTAATGCACTTTCCTGGAAGTTAATTTGAACCATCTATCATAAGAGAAATTGTTAACATGCATGTTACCACCGCCTACACTTAATTTGATATTTTAAAGGCACTCTTTTAAATTTCCAGGGTTCATGTGTTTTGCATAGCTATGAAATTTATCTCCGGGGCTGGGAATCCTCCTCTCCTACTTGCGGGTTCTACAGTATTGCTTTTGTTTTTTATCTTTCTTGTTTAGATCGAATCCGTTTTTTACGACCCTCAATAACCTCAGCAATTGCAAACATGAATGGTTTCCGATAAGGGAAAATCAGGCAGCCATAAAGTGGGATTATTTATGATTTATTTGCGCGTATTCTTCTCTTTCCACCTCTGTGTGTGTGTGTGTCTTTCTGCCGGGAAACCTCATGCAGGGAACGTGCACACAAAGTAGAAAGCCACATTCCCACGTTCTCTGGCTTCCTTCTCCTCCCCCAGAAACGCTGAGCTCTGGCTCACACACGCGCGCACACGCACACACACGCCCCGCACACTCGCGCAGCCAGCCGCATCCACGGCAGCGCCGCCCCGCTCTCCCCAGGCGCACACGCCGCCGCGGCCGCGCGGGTCCGGGCCAGCAGGCCGGGCCTCGCCGGCTCCCGCACCGCCGCTCCAAGATGGCAGCGGCGCCCGCGTCCCCGCGTCCCCGCCGGGCCCAGGTCGGGCCGGCCGCCGGGGCGCGAGGGGCGGAGGCCAGGCCCGGCGGCGGCCTGCCCTCCCGCCACCGGCCGCAGCCTCACCTGACGTGAAGAGCACGATGGCTTTGAGGCAGCTGTACTCGGCCGAGTCGACGTGCAGCGCCTTGAGCTTCTCCACCTGCTCCTGGAAGATGCGGATGTGGTCCATGAAGGCCACGACGCGATCGGCGGACATGGGCGAGGCGTGCAGGCCGGCGGCGGCCAGCAGCGGCGCCACGTGCAGCGGCATGGAGCACTGGGCCGCGTTGAGCACGAACAGCTCGCTCCAGGTGAGGCGCAGCAGGGACACCTGGTCGGTGATCTGCAGATCCGGGAAGAAGGGGATGTTGCGGGCCCACTCGACGGCGCTGAAGAGCAGGCGCGCGGCCAGCTCGCAGATGTTCTCGATGCCCATGATGTTGTTGGGCTGCATGCACTGGCTGCCGTAGCGCGACGTGGGGTAGGGCTCGGCGCGCAGCAGCAGCGAGATGTAGCCGGACAGGTAGCAGTGGCCATTGAGGGGGTCCCCGTTGGTGAGTGCGTACTGGCCTGGGTTGGGCTGGGTTGGGGGCATTCTTCCTCGCTGAACCGCTGACAAAAAGAGAGAGAGAGAAAAGAGGCAATGTGCATCCAGGGGCTTGCAGAGCACCGCCGCGCGCCGCCGCAGCGCACCCGACACAATGCAGCAGCCCTGCCCGCAGCCACAACGCGCCCGGCGCCTCGCATCTTCCTGGCTCTTCCCCTACGGCCCACGCCGCGAGGAGAGCCGGAGTGAGACCCTTCAGCTCCGCAGCCCGAGGTGGTCAGCGACAGCCTGCGCCCCTGGCCACCTCCGCCCCAGCGGAACTAGGCCTGACCTCAGGGCCCCCGGCCCCGCACGGCCCAGAAAGTGCCGCCCAAACCCTCGACCACCAAGAAGGAACACACAGATCCTCGCCACCCCACTCACCCCTCCAGAACGTAACAAGTCAGGGTTTAAAAGAACAAAAAAGGCGAAACCTGAGAAAGGTTGTGGTTCGAGGCAAATGCCTAGCGGCCTCTTCATTTGCAAACAAGCAGCGTTTTGCACATAAAATGATTCCATGTTCTCTAAAAATGCTATAGAATTATCCTTCAAACAGATACCAGTTCCACATCCTACTAACCACTTGCAACTTTGGAGTAGAGAACAAGTACCCAGCACCCCTCCCCTCTCCCCTCCTCCCCCATCGCCCCATTCAAAGTTCTCACGATTAAAAGCAACAGAAAATCGAAAAATTTCAAGAAAAAAGTTGCACTTACAGTAGCCAAACATTATTGAAAAAAGTGGGGAGTATAATTAATGTCTGTCCTGCGTGGTGTCACTGCAACCTGCAGCCAGCTTTTGCCCAGTGAGTGCACGAGCTTGCAACTGAGAAACACTGGATTCATTAACCATCTCAATGCAGAACGCAAGCATGCTTTGAGTTCTTACAGCTGACCAAAGTTTTTTTTTTAAATGTGTATGTTTTATTTCAACAGTGCCAGCGTTTTAAATTGCTATGTAAACAAAGACAACTTTAGGAAAAGTTAGGGCTACTGAAATCTCCCCCCAACCAATTAATATAGATATGTCCATGTACACGTAGCTGTCTTATTTCAGGTTGCGCACTATTTTCTTAAGTTTGCTTTGATTCTAATTTCAGTGCAAGTTCCAGTGCAATTTAAGCTCTTGAAACATAATGGCTAGAATACTTTTTTTTTCTAATTATAGTTTTGAACTTGGCAGTTATTTTTCAATTAAATGAGAGCACAATTCAAAGTTTTCCTTTTTTATTTTCAGATGCCTACAAAATCTCCCTGGAGCTAGAAACGAAGTCGTCATATTTGCCTGCTCCCTGAGATCTGAAGGAATTCAATTTCTCTTCTTGGGGCATATAAAATATAATTTTAAAGTCAATTACAAGAAGTAGTAATCTGCATTCTGCAAAATTGACTGGTTCAGTAATTTGACGATAAGATATCTTTAATGATTGTCAGGAGATAAACTTTAACTATAAACGGCTAAATATATTTATAAGAAAAGTACTGCATCTCTTGCCACATGCACATGAAGCATATCCAAATACAACATCAAAAGTTGTGTTCAAAAAAAAAAACAAACCCATACAACACAGAGATTAAATGATGTGGAAGCCCGTGCCAGCTGCAGTCTATGCATTATGGCCAAATCAGAAGGATCAGTAAATGCCCTTGTAAATTGTAATTTGTATGCAGTATTTAAGCAGAGGGTGGAGTTTGATGAAGAAATAAAATGAGTATCATGCTTTAAAAAAAATGACACTACTATGAAAGCGCGGTTCAGTCACAAACTTTCCTTTCAAAGTAGAGGGGTGAAAACAAGGCCACAGCTCTGGAGGAGGCAGCCCCAGCTCCATGAAGAGGAGAGGGAACCAGTGAACAGGGCAGCAGCCCCCCTTCTCCCCTCATTAGACCTACAAGTGCAATAAATCTCACTCCTCTTTTTCGGAGCTAAGCTTGCAAAAGGATGATGGCAGCAATGAATCTAAGGTTCAGGGGACTCCAGCCCCCCGGCCCTCTCCCATTTTAAATAAAAGGTATGAAGAGAGGTGCAGCGGAAAGGGGAATGAAAAAACACAGCAAACAGCGTTCTGGCGGGGGGGGGGACACCCATGCCCAAGTTCATGCCAGCGCAGCCCCAAGCATCCTCGCGCACACGCGGGAAAGAGACACACACCGAGCACATCCAACAGGGTTAGGGAGGCGATCTGCAGCCACAGCTCACATCCCAGGGACACAATCCTGAGCAGGCAGCGGGCGGGTGGGGGAGCCGGGGAGCGGAGCGCAGGCTGGGAGGGGGAGGCAGCGGCAGCGAGCTGGGCGGGGGGACTGGGGGAGGAAGGCAGCGGGGACGGGCCGGGAGCACGGGAGCCCCAGCCCCACACGGCAGCCACCGGGTGAGAGAGAAAGAAAGAGGGCCAGGGAGGCGGGCGAAGCGCGGGGACAGAAGCAGAGAAGAAATATTCACCTTCCCGCCTCATGCCCACTTTGAGGCACTTCTTGAGGCGGCAGTATTGGCACTGGTTGCGGTGGTGCTGGTCGATGGGACAGTTCCTGTTGGCGCGGCATGTGTAAGTTAAGTTCCTGCGGACGCTCCTCTTGAAGAAACTTTTGCAGCCCTCGCAGGTGAACTGGCCGTAGTGCTTGCCGCTCGACTTGTCCCCGCACACCACGCACTCGATGTGCTGCTGGCTCTGGCCCGAGCCGGGCGGGCCCTGGCCCTTGTCCCCCGCCGTGCCGGGGGTGGCGGGCGCTCCGGGCTGGCCTGGGGTCTGCGGCGTGTGCGGCGCGCCCGAGCCCGCCTGCTGCTGCTCGCCCGCGCCGCCGCCGCCGCCGCGGGCCGCCTGCGCTGCGGGGTTGGGGCCGCCGGGGTTGCCCCCGGCCACGTCGTCCTGCGGATCTCGCCAGCTGCTAACTACCATTGCCATATCTTTGGGCCCGGGGAGCGCTGGGGGGAGCCGAGCTGCTCGCCGAGGGCCGCGGGGCGCGCGGGCGCGCCGGGAGGGGAAGGGGAAGGGGAAGGGGGGAGGGGGAGGGGGCGGGGGGCCCGCCGGGCGCCCCGGGGTCGCGGGAGCCGAGCCCGAGCCGGGCGCCGGCCGCTGCCTCCTCCGCCTTCGCCGCCGCCGCCGCCGTTACTGCCTCGGCCGCCCCGCTGCTGCCGCCGCGCGCCCGCCCGCCTCGCTGGCGTTTTGTTGTGGTTCCTGCTGTTTTCTTTCTCTCTTTTTGCAGCCCCCCCAGGCTCCGAGGCTCCCCCCCAACACCCCTGCTCCCCTCGCCCGCTCCCCCCGCGCTCGTTCCTGGGGGGGCCGCGCTCTCCTCCCCCCTCCCCACCCCCCGGCGAGCAGGCTCCCTTCGCTCGCTTTTTTCTTCTTCCCCAAGTTGCAAAATCAGAAATGGCACAGGCGGCGGCAGCCGGGAGCGGCGCGGGGCGCAGCGCCGGGGGCGGCGGGCATGGGCCACGGCGCGCGCACACACTCGCCCTCCGCCTCGCCCGCACCCCCGCGCACACACACACGCACACACACACTCTCGCTCGCGCACACACTCGCTCACCGCGCCGGGCGCCCGCCGGCCGCTCGGGCTACGCGCGGCAGCGCGCGGGCTGCGCCGACATAGAGGAAGCCGCGAGGGCGGAGGCGGCGGCGGCGGAGCGGGAGCGGGCGCCGGAGCGGAGCCGAGCAGCAGCGGGAGGAGGTCGCGGCTGCAGGCGCCGCTGGAGGGCCGGGGCCCGGGCCGGGGCGCGCGCCGGAGTCGGGGCCGCAGCCCGAGCGCGCGGCGAGGCCGGGCCGCCCGCGCCGCCGCCGCCGCTGTCCCGGCGGGAGCCCTCGCGGGGCGCGAGCGTGCGGGGAGCGGCGGGCTGAGCCGGCCGGACGCGGGCGAGGCTGGCGGCGGCGATCAGGGCGCGCGGGTGTCGGGGGGCCAGGTCCAGGGCCGGACGCGGCCAGCCATTCAGGAGGGCAGCGCGGAGAGCGGGAGGCAGCCGGCGAGGAGGATCACACACTTTGCTCTTTTTGTTGTGCCGGTGGCGCCGGGCTCTCGCCGCCTTCTTCTTTCGGGAGGTGACGGAAGGGGGAGAAAAATGCGGGATAATTCACGCCGGCGACGGATTCACAGCGAGATAGGAAAAAAAAAATAAAAATCAGAAGAAAAAAATTGCAAAAAAAATTAAAAAAGGAAAAAGAAAAAGCGAGCGAGACATCCAAAGTAGGTCGAATAAATAATCCTCTTCTTTTCCTCTTTCTTGCTCCTTCTTCTGCTTCTTCTGCTATAACACACAGAGCTAGTTAAAAAACCCTGGAGATCGCCCAAAAATGTTCTTTTTTTAGTATTTTAAATAAGTGCTCTTCAGCCGGGAACCAACACCCTCCCTCCAAAAAAAAAATCATATATGTATAAAATAACGATAAGAAGAATACGAAGGGGGTGCTCCTCCTCCTTTTTTTTTTTTTTTAAGTTTAGCCTTCTCTCCTCTGCAGGAATGGAGTAAAAGAGACAAGGAGGAGGGAGAGAAAGGAGAGGAAGAAGGAAAAGGAGAAGAAGGGGGAAACAAGTAGTAAAATATGTAAGAAAAGAGAAAGAGGAGAGCGAGGGAGAGAGAAGAGAGGGCGAGAGGGAAAGAGAGAAGAGAGAGGAGGGAGAGGGGGGAGAAAGAGAGGAAGAGGAGAGAGGAGAGAGAGAGGGAGAGGGGGAGAGAGAGAGAGAGAGAGAGAGAGAGAGAGAGAGAGAGAGAGAGAGACCCAAAAATTGAATGCGTTTAAACGGGAGGACTCGCAGAGCAATGTTTCCGAAAGGGGGACCTGCGCGGATGTCTGTATATAGTGAACTTTGACACTACTATTGAAACTGACACGTTTCTATGGAGATCGCTGCCTTATATGGAGCTCGTGTCAAGGAGCCAAGAGAAGGGCTGCTGGCAACTGATAATCAAAGGCGACTGACTGGTCAGAGCCCTGAATCGGGGGGGAGAGAGAATGGGAGGCTAAGGTTAGCCAAGCCTCCTGCACGCCATTGGCTGGCGAGCCCCTCCCCCTCCTCTTTTTCTTTCTTTCTTTTTTTTTCCCCCTTTTTTCTTTTTCCCCTCCCTCTTAGCTACCTACAGTCTGGGATAGCGAGGGGAGGAGGAGAGAAAGTGGGGGGGGGATGCTTCTGACAAGCGCAATTTACATTGAGATCACCCTGCGCTGCTATTTACTCTGAGACCTGATTAGTATGGGTCGTCTCTGGTCTCACACACACTCACACACACACACACACACACACACACACACACCCCAGCGGGGGAAGGGATGACGAGGGGGAGAATGCCTTGCGATGGGAAAAAGAAGAAGAAAAAGAATGAAATTATTTCTATTTCTTCTGAAAAGTTTTTAAAATTAGATTTTCTGAGCGTGAAGTCATTGAAAATGTTGGGGGGAACATTTTAGTGGGAAAGTACCCCTTTAGTGAGTTGTGAAATACACTGCGTTTGGTTTGAATTGTTTTCTTCTCTCGCATGTCATACATAATCTACTCTGAATCCTGCTTATTGTATGTTCTTCTTTTTCTTCTTCTTTTTTTTTTTTTGGTTAGAATAAAGGTAGCATCTCCCTATTTTTTGATCCAGAAGATAACTTGGTTTTGAAGGTTTAGTTGCTTCAATGCACACGAGTGAAAATTGCAATTATTGCCACGATTTCGATCTGAATCAGCGGTTCCTTTACAGCCCAAGATGATTTTAAAATAAACTTTCCAATCAATCTGACTTTTCCTTTTTCCTCATTTATTTTTTAATCTCCAAGCTCTTCCAAACTCCAAACAATGCTTCCATAATTATTAATAAAACAGTAGTAAGTCTTCGTATTGTTTGGGGGGGTGGTTAGGGAGGCCAAGTCAGAGTCCCAGGAAAAGAGCAAACGGAGGAGGAGCGGGGGAGGAGAAGGGAGACGCCACAGCAGGGGAGAGGGGCCGCTGGCGGGCGGGGGCTGGAGACCGAGACCCTGATCCCCGAAGGCGATTGGTCGCAGGAGGAGGGGCGGCGGGAGGAGCGGTCCCGCGCGGCCTGCAGGAATCGCTGGCTCCGGCTGCCACCTAGCGGACGGGAGCCGCTCCCGGGCGGCGCTGGCGAGTCCCTCCTCCCGCCCCGCAGGCAGCCTGTGTCCTTTCTCCAAACCAAGACAGCACTTTGAAAATCTTTCAATGGATTTTTTTTTCCTTGAAAGATCGTACTGGGGGGAAATGATACTTCTATTAGTTACATATTCTCCAATCCCACACTCGCACCCCCTCGTTTGGAGATCGCTCCCCAGGCAGGCTCGGGCGGGCGCGCAGAGTGACAAAGCCGCCGCCGCCGCCGCCGCCGCCGCCGCCGGGGGTGGGAGCCGCGCTCGCCCGCCGTCCTCAGCTCCCGAGAGCGTAAAAGTTTGTCAGAGCTCGCGCCTCCGGGTCCACAGCCCTCAGGTACAGGCGGAAGCACGCGGTCGCGCTGTGCGGACAGAGGTAGGGTGTGCTTTTCTAATCCTGCTTCTCACTTTAGAGTCCACCAGGGAGGGGTTTGGGAAGCGTGCGCCTTCGGGTGGGTTTTGCGCTTCTCGGTCTTTCCAGCCGTGCAGTCTAGAGTCGGAGACCGCTTAGTGACCAGCGATGATTTTTTTTTTTTTTTAAAGAGCAGAATAGAGGCTTTCTCGTGTCGGCCCCACAGCCTCTCCAGCTCGAGAAATGGAGAGACTGTCGTGCACCCCGCGCTCGGCCGCCCATTGTACCCGGCGAACGGCGAGGGGGCGACGGGGGTGACACGGCTCCTCGCCTGGCCGCTCTGCCCAAATACGCGCGCGCACGTCTCCCGGGCAGGGGACAGGTGAAAGAACTCCAGGCAGATACCGGGAGGGTGTTCGGGTGGGAGGAAAGGAGGAAAGAAAGAAAGGAAAAGGAGGAATCTGTACACAGATTCTACGTGTAACTCCCCGTGCAGTCAGAGGCAGGGAGGCGAGCGCCCAGGCAGCAGGCAGATTGCTGGGGATGCGGGGGGAAGACGCACAGAGACGGGGAGGTGGGCGAGAAACGCGAGTGCGGCGGGCACCGGGGGCCCCGCTGGACACCAGGGACTCCGGCCCGGCCGCCTCAGACCCGGACCATGCGTCGTCGTGGGCACCTGAAGGGAGACTCGCCAGAGTCCGGCCCCCGCAGGCAAGTAACGCAACGACGACCGTTTCTTTTGAACTTGGGGGTGGTAACGCCACCAGGCCGGGAGGCAGTCCCGGTCCGCACCGCCCCCCGAGGCTGAGGCTGCAGTGTGGCCGCCCGCGCGGGGCCGGAGAACTTTCCTCTGGGCCTGCTCGAGCACGGCCCTTGCCCCGGCCTCCGTCCAGCCGCAGCGCCTCCCTGGAGGGGAAGATCCTGCCAGCCCCGGCAACACCCCAAATTCAAAACAGGCCCCCCCACGCCTCCCGCCCCCGCGGCGGGCAGGGGCCTGGGGTGGGACCCGCAGGTCTCGGGGTGCCTGCTGGCCCCGGTGCTCGGGTCTCGCGCGTGGCGCCGGGACCTGGCGAGCTCGGCTCAGCCGCCCACCTGCGGGCGCCGTTTGTAACGCGATTCCCTGAAGGAACGCAATCGATGGCCGCCCGTTTGATGTGGGCGATAGTGTCAGCGGATTAAAAGGGACATCAGGCCATTTTCCCGAGCGGAGAACCTGCGGCGGCGGCGGCGAGATCTGCACCAGGATCGGGAGCGGCCGACCCTGACTCCGGCGCCGCAGCAAGCGGGCTGGGGGCGGGGAGGGGTCGCCTCCCAGGGGTGGGGGCCGAGGGCGTGTGCGCGCGCGCGCGTGTGTGCGTGTGTGTGTGAAAGGAAGAGCCTCAATTAAAACCAACAAGAGCGTCTTCCTCGCTGCTGGGCAGGGGCGGGCGTTTGCGTCAGAGGGCGCGCAGGGCGGGCGCGTGGGGCGGGGCGGGGGCCGACGCTGGGGACCGCGCCCCGGGCTGGGTGGCTCCGGATGGAGGCGGGCTGGCCTGTCGGGGCTGGTCTGGGGTCAGGCCTTGCAGGCGAGGGCCAGGGCAAGGTGGGAGGACCGCTGGGTCCCGCAGGAGCAGAGGCTCCCACCTTCTCCACCGCGGACTCTTAGCGCTTCCAAATTTGCAAGAGGCCCCTAGAACCCGGCGTGACCCTGCGGAGGGGTGGAGTGGAGCTGGGCCCTCAAGGCCTCTGGCGAGGCCGCCGGATCGTCGGGAAGCAGGGCGACAGTGCAGTCCCCAGCTCTAGCTGGAGGCTCGGGGGTGGGGGGTGGGGGTGGGCAGCTGACAGTGGCAGCTCCCGGAGCCGCGAAACCCTCGGGCTTTCGGAAGCAAGCGGCTGCTTCGTGCTCCTAGGGGCGAAAGGGCTCACGTTCTTTCTGGAGAGAGGCCAGGGGAAAAAATTAGGCTTCGACAGGAAGGAGCTGTCCCTCTTCGGGACTCGTTCTGCCCGGGGAGCACTGGGGCTCGGGTTCTCTTCGAGTCCCTGTGCGCCCCAACCGCGGCGCACCCACAGATCGCCCCCACTTGGGCTCGCAGCTCCGCCTCCGGTAAAATGGCTCCGGAAGGGACTAAGGGGTCAGCTCAGGTCCCGGAGAGTCCTGGCTTTCTCTCTTAAAGTCTGTGGTTTGATCATGGCCCAACTTGGTACGACCGCCCTGGGCCCAGTTTATCGCAACCCGATCAGTGGATAAACGGTGTCTGTTGTTCGGCAGGGCACCTAATAGAAAAGTGGTCCTATTTTTCACGGGCACCTGGGTCTTCAAGCTGTGAAATTTCACACACGTGTCCAGGCGCGCTCTGCTGCAGGAACAGAAAAACCAGTTGCAATTTCTACCCTTCTTTCACCCATCTTCTCTTCTCCAGATTATCCTTCCTCCACTTTCACCCCTATCCCCAATCCGGAAACAAATTGAAACTGGACGTGGTTCTCAGACTCAGACCCACAGTGGCCCCTGCTTCAGCACCAAATCCTAGGCATCCAGTCAGGCCAGCTGGGGGCCCCCAGGCGCCTTGCCCTCTCCAGAGTTTCTCTCCTGGTTAGGCCGGTCTGGGGAGTACAGGGGCCTGGAGGTGTCTTGGTCTCCCAGGTTTCCTTTCTGGGAACTCCCTTTGCCTTCCTGGTCTTCCCTGACCTATTAAGCGCACCAGACATCTCCAGTTTGGGTTGCCCACCCCAAAAAGTGGTGAGAAGGTACCCTTTGCTTAGGGGGAGGCATTAGGCTGTAAGATTACAATACCTTTTGTGGGATGCTAGCATCATGGCTGGGCATCAGCCACTTTTTAAAAGACCTACCACACAACCCTTGATCTCTCCCAGCTGGACAGCCAGTAAGTAGTTGTGATCTGGTGGGAAAGAGAAAGAAGACAGATCTGTGGCTGCACATGTGTTCCAGGCCTCAGAGTCTGGATCTAAGCAGGTTTTTTTTGGCCCATTAACACCCATCCCTCGTATCTTTCTTATGAGGGAGAAATTAGTGCACCGTTCTTCACTAATCCTGTGCTGCTTTGATATTGGTATTTTGCTCTCCTGAAAGCCGGGGATCATTCCTTCTGGCTTTTGGGTAAGTCACACTGAACAAAGGTGGCTTTGTAAAAATAGTTTCTAAATCCTGTTCATGAGCCGTGGAACCCTGCAGATGACCACATATGTGTAGAAATTTCTCAGGTATACCTCCTCCTCACCCACAAGTCGTTCACAAGTATTTTTCTGTTTAAAGAGACCACAGGACAAAAACTATTCTGTCTTATCAAGCTCATCTGCAGTGATAAACATGCCCATGGTCACTGGGAAGATGGTCAGTTCCTCTGATCTTAATGCAGACCTTTCCCAAAGAGCTTATTTTATAGGTACTGAATCAATTAGTCCCTTAGTGTGAGATGAAGGCAAGGAAGAATACATTTGAAGGTGTTTTTTAAATGGTCTTGCACAGAGCTTTTAGAGGAAAGGGTGACGAAAGGCAAAAGAATGCCCACCTAATATTTTGTGATGCCAAAAAACAAAACCAAAACAAACACAAGGTTGCAGCCTTGCTTGGAAAATTTCCCTCCATTCCTAAGACTCCACTCAGTCTGCACCAGCACCGAGAGTAGATATAAAAAGTTTGCCTTTGTCAGAATGAAAGCCGGTGTGGACAGGTTAGGAGTTGGGCTGCAGTGCAACCGCATGCTCTTAGCCTGCCCATGTAATTGAGTGAACCGCACACCCACTGCTCACTACCATGCTGCAGCTTGGACATTTCTTCTTTGTCACTTTCGGGTTGAAAAGCTCAGAAATAAGCTCTTTACCTTAGTAAGTGGTTTAGGTTTTTTTTTTTCCTCAAACTGGCCACTTAAAGCTCATGTTTTGGAAAGGAGAGATAAGGGAGAACTCTCCTTTCATGCCTGGGCTTACAGTTGGAAGACCCAAGAGTAGCAGCCGCCACCTGGAGGAGGGCAGGAGACCAAGCACTGACCTTTGGATGCAAATCAAGCCTTTGCAGGGAAGGAAAAGTGGCAATCATTTCTAGGACATCCGTAAAGCTAGAGCCAAATATTTGGTTTTTGTAAGAAACCAAGTCTTGGCTGTCCAGATTTGTGTATGCAAAAGTAAAGAAAGATCTGGAGACTTTTATGTTACAAAACATATTTCTTTAAATGCACAATCTGAGTGAAGAATAACTGCATGGCTATTCTTCCCAGGGAAAATGGGTTGGGTGTAGATGAAAAGTTGAAGTTTTGAAATGAGTGTGAAGGTTGTTAGAGTACCTTGACAATACAATCAACTGTACTATATAATCATTTCCCTTAATAGTTACCTGTCAGAACACCTATTTCTTTTACTACAGGATTAGCCCATCAGCAATAGATCTGAGTTGGACATTTCACTGACTAAAGACTGCTGGAATATGTTTAAGTCTTTAATGTCACTTTCTTCGCTGTCTATGACATAAACTGGTGGAAAAGTATTGGCTGGAAAAGGCAGCAGAACTGCTGGTAACTACAGTTATACTGTGATTGTATTTACCTATCAGAAGGTTGATCTAAATAGTAAACCTAACATTTCCTTCTAAACTGTCAGTGGAAAGATATGTTTATTACAGTGTCCTCCATCATTGTAGAGAGAGGTTTGGGTAAAGCTTAAATGAAAAAGAATGAGCATAGTACGCCACTGATACAAACCACACAGAGCAGTAAATAATTATGCCCTTTGCTACATTGTGTATATTTTATTTACGCATTTCAGAGGTAGAAGATAAATGTAGCTCATCTACAGGAGGAGTTAATAAAGTATTCCAAATGCATGATCTAACAAAACTCAGGGATAGTTCTATGTTTTATTGTTAACCCCTTGCATGAAATCTTCTGAAGCTCAAAAGAGAAAGGAAAGGGCTTTTGTGTTAGTTGATCCTTGGCTATTCTAGGGCTCAGGTTGGTGTGAAAGGGATGAGGAGGTCACTTGAAATCTCCTTTTATCTACTCTTATTTTCTCTCTGGATCAGCAACTTTGAATAGACATCATCTAATCGCTCTTAATGGAAAGAAACTATGGGAGCAACAAAAATGCCTTTACTCCAGAAGTGAATACATGCATGCCGACAGCTAGTGAGTTGCACAGCATTGCACCTCCGTACACATGGGCTTAGATACTTTCCAGGGTGCATGGACATATAGGTCAATATTTCTCATAATTCTGGGGTATGGATAGGTGGGCTATTTTGCGCTTTATGCATAAGAATGCCAATGCACCTACATTCATATTCTCTACCAAGTCCAAGTGATAGCTAGTTGACTATTCTTTCACCTTTTTCTTGCCTGCACTCTGGCCATATTTAAGCCTTGGGAGAAAAAAGCAAATAATTGAGAACACGTTGGACAACCTTTTAGAGAAGTAACATTACTCCCTTTCCGTTTTCAGCTGGAAGTAACACTTGACAGGAGGGTTTCTCTTTAGTGGGTACAGATGATGTGGCAGGTGGGAAGTAAGGGGGTAAGATGAGAGTTTTACTTTCAATTTCTCCCCATGGCTTTTTCTTTTTTGTCTTGCTTGGAATTAAATTGGTTAAAATACAGTAAGTAAGAGGAAAATAGGACCCTACATTGAGCAATGTAAAAGGTTTTTTTTCCTTTAAACACGTATCTCCAAATCCTTGAAACTGAGCAATTAATTACAATTTGCTTTGAAAATAGAGTTATTTCATGATAGTAAGTCTCATGGTGACTAAACATCATTCAAGTTGTCTTCCTTAAGCATTGCTGCATTTATTTTAAAAAGAAATGTGGGTGTTATATGAATGGTTACCCAGAAAAGGATATTTGATTTCTAGGGCTAAAAGTGCTAGGTTTTACCTCCTAAGAAGTAGACTGTCCCCACCTCGCCATGTTGTTCTAAGTAAAATTCACATTGCCTGTCCAGAGCCTGGGACACTTTGCTATAAATTCCTTTAGGGAAATACTTGGTTACCAGGGCTACAAGTTCGCATCTCAACCTGCCAGCCCTTCTGTCCCCAGATCCCAGATTCCCTTGGCTAGGGCTGAGACCTTGAGCCCCCGCCCCCTACCACCAGCCTGCTGGAAATCTCAGTTCCAAAGTTAGAGGTTGGGTGGGGGAGGATTAATCCCTCTTTAACTCCTCTCCTTCCCGCCCTCAATTCTGAACCCCAACTGATATGTTTCCTGGTGAACAGGAGCATAGGAGCCGCCCTGTCCAATAAAGATTAAATTAAGTAGAAGAATCCCAGCCACTGGATATTTGGAGACTCCAGTGGGGCGTCAAACCGACGTTTAGCACATTTTTTCCACTCACTGTGCACAAATCCTGGACCTGTTGGGCTTAACTTTAGGAAGGAAGTGAGAGAGAGAGAGAGAGAGAGCAAAAGAGAGAGAGAAAGAGAGAGAGAGAAAGGAGGGCGAGAGGAGAGGGTAGAGAGAGAGAGAGAGAGAGCAGTGGTGGGGGCGGCTTTCTGCTCAGAGTGGCTGAAGCAGGGCTTCCGGACCGTGTTAGTCTCCCCCCGCCCAACCACTCTGAGAACTGGAGGCTCCGTCTTCCTGCAGAGGGTTCAGCACTGCTTTGGCTGTGTGATTTATGTTTATCCCTCCGAGCAGTAGGGTGGCCCCAAGTTCTGACGGGTGTGAGGGTGGGGCAAGCTTTCAGCACCCAGTTGCTTCCTTTGTGGTGATTTCTTTTCTTTTAAATAAAGGTCCTGGTAGCATAAACTGAGTAGTTTCTTCTGAGTTCTATCTAGCAGGAAGAATAATTTTTTTTCCGTTGATGTGCAGCCGCTGGACACTGACCTTGAAGCTGAGGTGGGGTAGGGTGCCCCTTCTCCCCACAGCCATCTGGTCCCCCAAATATCAGCTGTTCACTCCCACCTGCTCCTCTAGTCCCTGGGCACAGATCGGAGAGGTGAAAGGCAAGTCCCTTCGTGGCAAAGGCTTGTCCAAGCAAATACAAGATGAATAAATTAACCTCAAACCAGCTAGTTGGGGTGTAGTAGTTTAGCAGGACTAATTGCAGACGATGTAGCTGAAATGACTTTTCCAATTAGCTGCTGGTTGGAGTTTAGTTGGAGGAACTGTCAGCTCCAACGATGGGTAATTGCTTTATTGCTCACAAAACTATCATCTATTTAGAACATATGTGCTAATTACTCTGGATGGGCGTCGAAAAAGAGACCATAAATCTAATAGCACTTAAAAAAGTCTATGGTGCTTGTAAGCAACCCCAGTCCCTTGCCCATTCTCTCCTGCCCAGGTTGGCATGATAGATGGCTGTCTTTCAGGAAGGCGATGGTTTGGATGGTGGAGGTTCCCTGGGGATGTTCTGGTCAAGTCCGGTGCTGAGAGCAAGCGTCCCTCGCTGAGGCGATAAATCACTGTTATCAAAACTAGTCCTCTCTTTAGCCACACACTTTTTTTTTCCCATTTCGAAAAAGATTACTTTAGAAATCTTTTAATTGGATTATGCTGGGAAATTAATCTCCTTTAGCTTTGGCTAAATTTATTGTGGCCAATGTCGGGAGGAAAGCCCTGTAACTGAAGTGAGGGCCCTGTCCCCTTCTTCCTTCCTTTCTTCAGGGATCCAGGGTCCCCCAACTGCGTGTGACACTGCCTGGAGTGAGGAAGGGTGGAAAGACACATCTGGCTGATGGCCACGGGGCTCCCAAGTGGACCTCCTTTGTCCTAAACTCCATCTTTCTGTCCCAGATTCTCTCGCTCCACACCCAGCATCCTCACAGCACCGCGCCTATATCCACCAGAAGTTCTGGGGTTCTGGGACCCTGCTACTAAGGAGGTTGGACTGGCTGGAAGAGGGAATGGGGAGTGTCCACCCGCGTCTCCCTCTGGTCTCCTGCGAGGAGCGAGGCCTTGCGGACCCGCCAATTCTCTGCGCAAAAACGCACGGCTCTCTCTGAGGCTCTTGGCGTCTTCCCTGGCAGGCTGTGGGGACACTGCCCACTGAAGTGCGCAGAGCTTGAGGTCGGGGCTGGGACAGGGCCCTGCCACTCCTCCTGACGCCTCGAGCTCCAGCGCAGCATCTGGCGGCGACCTCTTTTCTAGCCCCGCTGCCCTGCGCCGGCAGCCTGGTGCCACGCGGTTCCAGCAGTGTCGGGAAGCCGAGGGTCGGGCCTCTCGGGCCTGGCTTCTCAGCGGGAGATAGCAACATCTGCCTGAAACGGGATACCTACTTTTGCAGCTCAATTTAGCTCTTAATAGCAGTCCTCTGAGGTGTGGTTAATTGATGGGGATAAAGGCGTAATGACTTGACGGGGAGACGCCAATGATCCTTTAATATACTTTTAAAAGAACAACAACCACCCCAAACACGGGGTAGTCATCGCTCGGCGGGGGGTGTGGGCAAGGGAAAGGCAGGGATCTGGAGGCTGGGAAGACAGCGCTGGGGCTGTTTATAGCTGGAGGGGTCAGTGTGGGCTAACCCCTGGCTCCCAGGGCCTAGGCGCCTGGGAGCCACTGGGGCGCCCGGGGCGGGCTGACAGGGGCTTTTCGTGGGCAGGGAGGGACCTGGAGCAGGGTGAGCTACGAATGACAAGTGACCCTGCCTACTGGCGGGGAGGAGCCCGAGCCTAGGGAGAGGCTGCTTGTCCCTGGGCTCTGCCATTCTTTGCGTCTTCTCCTGCGCGGGGCTGGACGGCCACACGCGCGGGCCACATGCCCGCCTCCCGGACTAGAGCGACTCCTTGTCTAGCGTAAGCTAAATGGCCAAGTCTCCGTGCTCTGCGGGAACTCGAAGAGTCCCACTGCCTGGTCTGAACAACCCCAGAGGGGTCCGAGGGCCCGGACGCAGCAGCACGCATCCGTGTGTGAGCGCGCTGTATGTGTGTGCACTCGAGCGCGGGCGTGCAAATCGCCCCCAGACGCACAGCTGGACCACAGCAGCCCTGAGCACGTGGCTGCCTTTCGGCAGGTCTGCCCGGAGCCCCGGGACCCGGGCGGATCCGGGCGAACTGGGATTTAAATGCTCTGGAGCTGGGGTCAGTGCAACCCCTGCGTAGCATCCTCCCAAACCTCTGCTCTCCACTCTCTCCTTAGCGCCTTTCCGGTCTGTGGCCTGTTTTCCCTTTGCTCAGTCCTAATTGAGTCTCTAGAGGGTCAGAGGAGTGATTCACTGTGCTCAAGCACAGAAGTTATAGCAAGCACAGAAAAGAAAAGAAAAGAAAAGCTGATCGCTTTTCTAGTGGGCGAGGGGACACCCCGCAGGATAGAGAAGGTGGTGTCCCTAGCAGTTGTTTTACAGTTTGGAGAAGGGTCACCTTAGTGCTTCAGGTTTTAGTTCCCTCTGGAAGCGGAAGGAAAAATGGCTCCAATTACCGCCCATATTTCATTGCATGGAGAGATCGCAGGTGTTTCTGCTGCAGCTATTGTCTACCTTCCTCCTGGAGCCCATGTCACAGGGATGAAAGCGTCCCAAGAAACTTAATTTCCCCAAACCCACTTGCAGAGGAGCAGACGTCGCTGGGTGGGAGAGCTTCGAGGTCATGGGTTTGAAGACATGCAATTAAGAGGCCCGACGCCGAGAGTGTGGCGGTCTCTGCGTGGTTCCCCTCTCTTGCCGTCGCTCTCTAACCCCGTGTGCTTCTGCCCCGTGTGGGTTTCTAGGAAATCAAGACCTACTGCTGCTTGGCGGCTGCGCTCCTGACCCCTCGCAACCCCAAGCGAGCTGGGTTCCAGGGGCATTGCATGGGGCTCGGGCGCCTCGGAGCCAGGGACAAGGCCCCAAGTCCAAATTCGTGCCTTGGCTCACCAGGGTGGAGTCCGAGACCTGGCTGCAAGTTTCCACCGACCAGGGTGTCCGAGGTCTCTCTAAAAGGCACAATGCCTCGGGTGGCCGAGGTCCCCAGGGCTCGCTCGCGCCCTCCACGTTCTCGCGGTCCCCGGGCAGCGCTGGCTCCAAAGCAGGCCCCGGCCCACCGTCGTACAGGGCCCTACTGCTTGCTCCCCTCACTGCGCAGAGGCGCTCCCTCGCGCGAAGGGATTCTTCAGTCTGCCAACCAGGATCCCAGGGCGCGTGAGCTGCGACCCCGAGCGCTGCGCCGCGCGCGGCTCCGTCTGCACGCACCCCTCGCGCCGGGGTGCCGGCCGGCGCTGCAGCTCCAGAGGTTTACCCCGGAGGCAGGGGACGTCGCCTGACCGCAGGAGGCCGCGCGCTCGCCAGCGCTGCAGGGCACCACACCGCGAGCTCGCCCTGGTGACAAAGCCGGAGCCTGCTCGGGGGACTCAAGAAGGAAGCCCGGCCCGGCCGGGGGGTGGCGCACGCTTCCCGAACCCCGCACCGGTGCCCCGAGTAGGCGCTGGCACTGTGCGTGCCCCGGGTCAGCGCCGCAAAGCGGTCAGGAGTGGGCCCCAGGGAGTGTGACACGGCCTCTTCTCGGCTCCGCAGGCTTCGGCGACCCACGGTCCAACGAAGCCGCTTCGGCGAGGCCTCCCGGTTCCGCCCCTCTGCCTGCTCGCTGGCGGGAGCGCGGGCCTCGCCGCTTTGGGCGTGGGGCAGACGGGATGCTTTGCCCTGCCTGGCGCGGCCAGTCTTCTTGCAGGTGTTGGGCTGCGAGGGCTAGGAAGCCAGGCCCGGTGCTCAGCCGGAGAGCCTCAAACCTGATTTTCTGTTTTTAATGTTTTAAGAAGCTTAGAAAGCCAGTGAGAGTTAACTTTGGGGCCTTCGGGGCTTTTTTTATTTTTTATTTTTAAACATCCATCTACAAGGCTGGAACAGCACAGGAAAACCGTTGTGCCGTCCATTAAAAAAAAAAAAAGATCTTGGGAGACCGTATCATAAGAGTTTTCCCAGAGATGGCTTTAAAATCTCTCAATGTAGAGAGCTGGTATGTACATGCCACCAACACACTGAATTGTGTCTTCCTTCAGACAGGGACGGAGGAACGGAAATACCGTCACCTTTCGGTACTGATTGCTGGGAATCGCTGCTCCAGATGTTGCACCAGAGGCGCTGCGAGTGTGAGCAGGTAATGTGGAGAAGAGTGACATTGTTAACAGAAAGCATCTAATTAACAATGACTTCATTTGATTGGAAGGATGAAGAAGGCTTTTTAAATCAATCCAGATTCACTGGCCTAAGCTCAGGCAATTTATGAATATGGAGCCCGACGGGGGTCTGCTTTCTTTCAAAGATGTCATCTTAGAGGTAATAGCATAGGTGAAGTCATTTGGTTACACTGTGGAAACTTTTATAGTGCCTTCCTTGGGAATTTAATTCAGTGCTTCTTCATTTTATTAGGAACAGACTGACTCCATCAACTGGGCTCTCCCTGTTCAGAGACAGGACTGCTTGAAGCAATTAGGTTCACCAATTAGCATAGTTTTACTGACCCCAGCAGCAGCACCGATCTTTGGATTATCCATTTCTTCAAAGTCAGGGAGAAGCTGAAGGCAACATGCTTCCCAGGTGTCCAGGTTGGGAAAAGAAACAGCACACAGCACAAAGGGCTTCCTAATGGTCCACAAGGGTTGGTCTCTAGCACTTTGGTGGATTTTTCCCCCCTTCTGATGATGGACCCTATGATACTACCTTACCTGATATACACTTTAAACCACTCTCCTTTGGTTGTATTTTGGTAGAATTGCTTTTCAGGAAGTAAATTTTCTCCCTTCCCTTCTGTCCTCCTGCGTGCTAATGATCCTATGGAAAGTGTTAGGGTTCAGAGAGAAGTCCCTGCTAGGCTCCTGTGAGGTGACAAGGTAAGGGATCAGGCCCATGGTGTGCATCTCAGCGTCTGTGAGAAGAGATCAGAGGAGTATGTAGGCAAATATGTCATTTTTCTCAATTTTGAAGGTGCACCTGCAAAGTTATGCTACAATCCTTCAGTGTAAGCTTAATCAGCTATTGACCGACATCCTTAGTTAAAAAAGAAAAATGTCTGAGCCAGGTGGAGGGGAGTGTACCTGTTACCCCAGAACGCTAATGAGGCAGGAGGATCCCAAGTTCAAGTCCAGCTTGGGCGTGCAACTTAGTGACTTGGCAAGACTCTGATCAAAAGCAAAACAGGCAAGCAAGCAAACAAACAAATAAAAAACCCTCCAAAAGTCTAGATCTCAAAGCAGCCTAAGAAAGAGATTTTGCTCTTGCCACTGTCTTGGGTAGTGAAGGGATTAAATTTACATGGCCATTGTCCCTCTCTCTTCCCTAATATATACATATTTCTCTGTAAGATTTCACTAAATTAAATTGCTGACAGTTCATCAGTAGCAGCAACAATGTAATTCCCCTAACCTTATTAAATCAATAAATACTAGATTCATGCATTAAATTAAAAATGCATCAGCATGGCCAGGAATTGAGATCACATGACCACAGACCTTGGAATCGAAGATGCCACTCAGAAATTGGCTGGTTAGCATTTGTTTAATCTCTTCTTCTATTTCAGATCTGTGATTAGATGTTCTGGGATTTTCACATTTCAGGGACCGTTGTGAGATTTTTCTTTTTTTTTTTGTTTGTTTGTTTAGTTCTTGCAAATCATTTTACTAATTCCTCACATTTAACCCCCAAAATGATGTGCACATTCAACAAAAGTAACACACTTTGACTTTATGGTTCTTGTTATTAATTTTCATCTAGGGGATATTCTTCTACTTAGATTACCTTCCTCTAGTAAGACATACTCAGGTGTATACGTTTCCACATAAGCATAAATAAGTTTATATGTACACATTTTTGTATAAGTATAAATGAATAAATATACTTAGTGAATACTACATACTGTTTTACATTGATTAGAAGTTTATTTAGAAAACCACATTTAATTTATCTTTTAGCGGTGTCAAGTATATTCTAAACCAAAGAATTATTTATCATTTGAAAACAAGCTATTTATAAACTGATCTTCTGGTCAGCAAAAGAGATGAAATTAAAAAATTCAAGTCTTTCACACAGTATCTAGGACATTACATATATATCAAATGTTACATTTTGTGGGTGTGTGAAGAAACACCTCAAATGTAGCCTGTCAGGAGTTGCTTAGTTAAGGTGTGTATTAGTAGGTGAATTTATAGTTAGTCCTCACTGGAAACAGGGAGCATACTTGAAAGGTGGATGCAGAAAGTAGCCAGATATTTGACCATACTAATTAATGATGCTAATTATTTAAATAATTCATTCCCTATTGATGTCAGCCAGCATATTTTGTACTGAATTCTCAAGATATAGTCATTGGCTCTTGGGTTCACCACACTGTGGAAGAAAAATCTTTATTTGACGAAATAGGCAATCAACTGAAATCTATCCGCTTTAAATAAACTGATTCTTCAGTATTTTCCCACTGTTGGTGGAAGTTGTTGTCTGTGATGTCCCCCAGGGCTCTTTCCTCTGCTCTCTGATGTGGTATATAAAAGCAGCTCTGAATGATGGATTACTGTGTCATTGCAGCCAGGGAAGGATTAATTTGTTTCATTGATTTCTCTTTAGGCAGATTGCCAGAATTTGCTGCTTCCCACCTTTCTTCAAGACTTGTAGAAGTAACAGACAGTAATGGCCTAAGACAAATCAGCTCCTTCTTGTAAAAATAGAACCAGGAAGCTAGGAGTCCTAGGAAAGCTGTGGCAAACTTTTTATTTGCATACTGGGGAGAGAGCAATTAATAAGCTACATTTTTGCTTTGGAAATACCTTAAAGTGAAACATTTCTGAAATTTGTGGTATATGAAACAACATTCTAGTAGATTGTAAGCAAACATTTATAATGTTTGTCTCATAAAAACGTTTCCTAATTTGCAAGGATCCTGTTTAACAAGGGGAAAATGTATAATGTATATGAATGACAAATCCTTTCCTTTCTGCGCCAAATTTTGGAATCAAATGCTATGTCCATGCAATTTAAAGTCAATTTACCCATAAGTATTTATAGGATTATTTGACCCAAAGAACTTTTAGAAACTTTTGACAGTGACCAGGAGTATATACACATAGAGATATAATTATTTAAAAACAAATAACTTTTGAATAAAAAAGTATCTCATCATAAGAGAGAATTTTTGAAAATTAGAAATTATATTTTGCATATTTTTCTAAATCCTTTTTGTGTAAGAATTAATGTAATATGATTAAAACTACCACTAAATTCATTTATATATGTATATATAGATATTTCTTTTAGTGCTAGGGATTGAACCCAGGGCCTTGTGTATGCTACACAAGCATTGTACATAGAACTCTACCCCTGAACCCCAACTGTATGATGTTTTAACATATATACTTTAATTAATCATTCTCTACTTTGGGAAAAATATATTTCTGATTTTTAAATTAACATACAGTTGTGATGAATGGCATTTTAAATTAATCTACAGTTTCTATGGCTGTTTCCTTTAATATGTTATTATAGATCATTTAGACAGAAAGTAAAGACTGTTTTTGAAGATTTTTTATATTGCTTGCCTAATTACTTGCCAGAAAGGTTTTATCAATACGTACTGGTATTACAAAAATTCCTCTATAGAGGCAGAGTTCTAATTTATGTTACTAGAGCAAAAAAAACCAGAATGACACTCTTTTCCTTGTGTTCTGCAAGCAATGGTACATTTTGCATATACTTTGTCTCTCAGAAGTATTTTCCCAAACTGCAGATGTGAAAGAGGCTGGCTATACAAATCTATTTGTTTCCCTTCTGTAGTGCTGAAAATTATATTGATTTAATGATCTCAAGTTATACTTTTTATGCAATTAGTTGTGTAGTAAAAACTAATATTGTCATGTGCTAATGTCTTTTTTCTATTGTGCTATGGTAGTCATCCATGCAATATCAGCAAGTTTATGCTTTTCCTGTGCTTTGCTGAAAGGAAAAAGGAACATCTGTTTCCATTATATATCTGCATCGTAATGATAACAATTAAATAGCTATTATGGTAGTATACAGTAAATATATTTTGCTGAATGACCTATACTTTCTTGTTGGGAAATTTCAGAGATATCAGAAGCACTTAGTTTTTACAGGTAGATTTGCTGTAGAGGTTGAGAAAGGTCTTTGCTTACTTTAGTAAATTATTGCAGTTCTTATTTGTCTCAGTAAAAACAAACAACATCATGATTACATATTAGGCTTTCAGTTGTGACTCTTGAATATATTTCTCTTATGCATATTTCTAGAGTATGAATTATTGGGCTTCTCTCAATATTCTTAAGTGAGTTTATTATGCTCTTAAATACATGGTTTATTTTGTCTTTCGTGCTGTTTGTGTAGTTTTTATATTTTATCAAGTTGAAAGAGTAGAAGTAAAGTATATTTCATTTTTTCCTGGGATTAGAGGGAAATAGAAATATTTATCTATTTTTTTAAAAGTGTGGTACTGAAGATCGAACCCAAAGTCTTGAACATGCTGAGCACACACACTTCACACTGAGCCCCTTCCCCGGCCCCAGTATTTACCTTCCAAGCTTAGCAGGAGAATGTTCAAGATCACACGCAACTTTTTTCACTGACCTTTAAAATTCCAGAGAAATATTTTCATTCATTTTAGCTTTTGGTTAAAGGTATTTTGGTGGTTTGATAGAAAAGCGATTAGAAAGTTTTTCAGATGAAAAAAATGATTATATATATTACAAAAACATCCATGAATCCCAAACCCAATTTGAGAAATAAAGTGTTACCACAAACAGAAATCCTTCCTGATGGCTTTTTGAAGAGATAACCATCATTCTAAATTTGATGTTTATCACACTTTTTGCCTTTTAGGTACTTTATAAAATCATGGCCTAAAAATTTGACCTAAATGACTTGTTTTTTTAAATAAGTGAATTTTTAAATGTCAGAGCCGTGGATGCTTTTAGAATCCTTTTAGTTCTGTCACCTATAACTGAGCACGATTCTCTGGTTTACTCAGCTTGTCTGTGAAGTTAGTCTCTGATTTCTCTCTAGCTATAATTAAAATTATTTGTAACCTCTTTGTTTTCCATATGAAGCAAAATGAAAACAAACTAAAGACAGAGGCCTACAGAGGTTCCGTAACTTAACCAAGACCATGTAGTAAGTTGCAGAATAGAATAAAACCTGGTTCTTCACTCCATATTGCCTATCATGTTTGAGGGTTTTGTTTCGTGTGTGTGAGTGGGGTGGGGTGACGCGCAGGGCCTAGGCGTGTGCTCTACCACTGACTGAGCTGCGCCTTCGCCTGGGGATTGTTTTTAAGGAGAAACAGAGTCAGAATGAGGGAGGGAAAGGAGAAGGACGAGAGAAGAAAGCAAAGAGACATTTTTCTTTCAGAATACTTCTTTCTGGGGGGAAAACAATGAATCCGCGTCAGCCTGAGAGCTCCTTATAGGATGAGAAGACAGTGTGCTCCCTAGAGTCTGTGAATCCATTTTGTAGTTTTTGGACTTTCCTGCCTGGAAAGAATGATGATTTGGGTATACTGCAGCTTACACTGGTCTCTTTACCTTACAGTGATTTTTGAACCTCCTTAAGGTAACTAGACCAAGAAAATGGGGATGGGAATAAACATATCTGTCTCGTTTACATTTACATGCATATGATTTTTGACATTTTGGCAGTCAGATTTCAATGAATTACCTTTTCCTTGTTTATATAGTGTATGCAAGGTTCACATCACAAATGACTTTCTATTTGGAAATTAGTTTCTTCTTCTTTTTTTTTTTTTTGTTAGCAGTCAGCTTACCAGAGTACTAAAGAAAAAATAGCACAAATAGAATGATGTGGAAACAGGTTTTTAAAATCTCTATGGAGAAAAACCCCATTCTAAAAATGGCAACTTAGAATTACATGCATGTACTTTTTCTTTCAGGTTTTTACTCTAACAAATTTAATTCATTCTTATTTGAGATGACTCAGCTTGAGTCATAATATTCACACAATGCCATGCTCTCCTAAGAAAAAATAGCAGCATAACCAAGGGTTAGAGTTATAGATCTTATTGTAAAGCCATATTTTCCCAAAACTGTTGCTGGTTTAATAAACTATTTGCTTCCTTCTATAAAAACATAAACTTGGAAACATGTGATACTAATAATCATATTCTTTAGGGTGGATGAAACTACTAATATTAACTTCCTCAACTGTAGAAATATTGCCAAGATATTTGTATTTTAATCGGCAAAGCAGATAGGATATTTTCTTTCAGTGTGTTACATTGAATTATTTTATGAGTTCTGCAGTTCCTAGAAGAAAACTCCCCCAGCATATCAGATTGATAAGGAGAGATCCAGCATAATCCAATGTCAGAATTTAGGGCATTAATTGCTTTGATCACACTTACTAAAATATGATTTCTTTCATTTCTATCAGGGAAGGCTTTCATTGGGTAGTATGTATGTAAGAATGTTTTAAAAAACAGTTGTTTAATTGTAATTTCTCACAAACATCTGTTATATAAGGGATTTTCTACACTGATGAAAATTTCCTATGTTGCTCCAGCAGGTATATGAAACTCAAGAAACAAACAGACGAACAACAAAAAATATATATATCTCCAGGATTATAGAGGTTTAAATACGGGCACTGTTTATACTTAGTTCTTAGTGACTTCATTTTAGTCCAAATTAAAAACATTTTAAAAAACTAGCATTGGTTATATGTTCTGTATGGAGACAATCAATATACATTTTGTAGCTGTGAGCTCAGAGTTTATCTTTGGGCAAAAGGGATAGAATTTTCTTTAGCCAATGTTAGATTTGCATGTTGTAAAAATTTCTTCATGTCCTGCTTTGAATTCTCAGCTCTTTATTAATTTTTCCATTATTTAATTCTTACAAAAATCATGTTGCTTTTATTTTAAGGTTCATAAGATATAGTCAACACATATTTATTGAATTTTTGTCATGTTTAGGGCATATGGAGTACCGAAAGGTATAATTCTTGTATTCAGAAGAATACTAATTGATATGGTCTTTTACTAAATTTCAACAGATTACGTTTTCTTAATATAGTGTGATTTTATTAATATCACCATTTTGAGACTTTAAGAGAAAAAGGAAATGTATTTAGTCTTCCCTTGCTGTTTACCTTTTGAAAACATTCTTGCAATTGTAATTTGGGAATAACCACAATTATGATATTCTTAATATGTACTTTGAACGAGTATGGCATTTGTTAACTTTCAGATCAGTTTTTAAAAGTAAGATGTTAGAATTTTCCTCCATCCTCTAAAGTATTTTGTTTAAATTACATATGTCAATTTATCTCTCTGCAAATGAAAAATTGTTATCTGGCCATGGTGCTGCATGCTGTAATCCCAGCTGTCTGGGAGACTGAGGCAGAAGGATGGAAAGTTTGAGCCCAGCCTGGGAAATTTTGGGAGAACATGTCTTCACACACACACACACACACACACACACACACACACGCACGCACGCACACACGAGGCCGGGAACGTCGCTCAAGGCCCTCAGGTTCGATTCCCTGTACAGCCAAGAAAAGAAAAAAAAAGTTGCATAACAGAATTCTCTGAAAAGAGGCTTTATGTTGCTTAATGTAGCGAGGAGCAGGTTCATTTTTGTAAAATTCAACTAACAGAGCCTATCAGATTTGAAGTTAAAAACTATACTAAAAATGAAGGCAAGATATATTTTATAGATATTAAAAAAACCTTGTTTGGTCTTGATCACACATTAGCTTTGATGTTAATATTGAACTTACTATAGCATCGAACATGTTTTTATACTCATCAAACTTTATTAAAAGATGCTAAGAATAATTACTATTTAGCTCTCACACAAGAAGTAGGTTGTTGGTATATTTTCCAACAAATTTGACCAGTGCAAACAGCTATTTTAGATAAAAGGTTGAAGAAATACCAATATTTTCTCTATACAAATTGTAATATTTCTTGAATTGATTATGAAATTTTTCTTATTTTTAATTGTAAATACAAACGTAGGTTTCAATTTATAAGTATTACAGTTGGTAGTAAAAGTATAGAATGTTTGCATTGATATGAGAGGTCCTTTTGAATTTTGGTGATCTATCAGATTTTGCATTATTTAGTGATTTCTCAAAATAAGTATTTGAATTCCAAAGTAAGTTCTTTTATTATTATTATTATTATTATTTGCAATGCTAGGGATTGAACCGTAGGCTTTATGTATGCTAGGTAAGTGCTTTACTGCTGAGTTAAACCCTCAGCCCTAGTTAATTTTTTGAGAGAAATATTGTATAAAATTTATATTTATGAAGAGGCAAAATTTCAGTGATACCTGGTAGCAAATTACAGTGGATTTAACTGTACTACTGGAGTTACCTTTGATACCACTCTAGATTGTAAAGGTAAATGTTTGAACTGGCTAAGGGTTAGTGATCTGAGGAAATAAGAGAATCGTATTGTAGAATTTTGAAAGCCACATGCCAACTGCTATCTACGACAAAGTCCAAAGGCACTAAAAGTCTATTTGTATTTTAGTTCTAAAATTAAGTTCAAATATATTTTGAGTTTTGACATATAATTTTAGAATTCTGAAGGTCTTGAATTTTATAGTAAGGAACTAGCCAAAGGCAAGATTTTTATATTCAGTATGTATGATCAAGACTTTTGGTCTTATATAAGATTGCTTGGTTATTTTTCCTATCCAAGAGAAGTATAAAAACCCTTATGAATTTTTCTTTATGTACGTAGTGAAGTCCTATATGATCATTATATGCTAATCACATTTCATATATCAGTTAATCCATTGCTGTAAAATGTAAAATTGTCATTTTCCTAATGAAGAGTTTTGAAGCTCCACCATGGTTAAATAATTTGTCAAAGTTAGTGAGCTAGTGACAGAGCAGGAATTTCCACTGAAATGTGTGTCATTTTAGAGCCCGCTCCTGGTCTCTGCTGATGTCATGTTTTCTTACTGAGTAATTCATTATGCTGTCTTTTTTTAAAATGGATAAACTCTATTCTCACAGGTATAAGAGGTGCATAGAGTGACTCTCTTATAAAGGAAAGAAATATTTGTATAACTTCGTGTTATTTTATATCCTAATATCTATAGGATGATAACATTTTCCAGTGTTTAATTATGTGATGTCTGTATTAATAGTATGACACAGAGTGAAGGGAAAATCATGTCTATGATACTGAGTTTTTGGGCACAAGATTGGCTTAGCTATTAAATAGCACATGTGGTATCAGATTGAAAATTAAATAGCAAGACATTTTTAAGTTGCTGATTTCTATTCTTCAGGATATATTTGTTTTTAGTGACTTTAAGGAGAGAAAACATGGTGTCTGTTAGCAGGTGTCTTATTTTGCTAGAGCTGTGATAACATTATGCTACAAACTGGGTGGATGAAACCACAGAAATTGATTATATCATTGTTTTAGAGGATCCGAATCCAACATCGAGGTGTCAGCCGGGTGGCTTCTTCTCAGGGGTGTGACAGGGACTCTCCCAGCTGCTGTTGGCAATGTTGGGCGTTTCTTGGCCTGTAGATGCACCTCTGATCTCCACTTTCATCTTCCCACGGTGTCCTCTTTGGGTGTATGTCTGTCTGCGTGTCCAGCTTCCTGTATTTATAAGTTCACCTACCATATTATATTGGGGTCCACCTTGATGACTGAATCTTAATTTGATCGTTGGCAGAGATTGTATTTCCATACGGTTCCATTCACAGGAACTAGAGTTAGGACAGCGGCATCTTTTTGGCGGATACAATTCAACCCACCACAACAGCCACTTTTTCTGAGATCACGTATTTGAAAGTTCTTCAGTAGTGTTTACATACCTATATTTGAAGTTTATCAAAACATGAGTATAATTATGCGAACGTTTGTCCATAAATGAGTCATGTATGAATATTTGTTTTGGAATTGGACTGATTTTGAACTTGTTTATTCTTATAAAAACTGTAGGATGAACAAACTGGATAACTGTTGAGAATAGTTTTTAATAAATTAAATTTGATTAAATTTAAAAATACACGGGATAGGTAAGATCATTGTAGCTGGTGGGATGATGAAGTTGGGATTTCTGCAGGCATTTGGGGCAAGAGGATATTGCAGGGGAAAATGGAACATGGTTAATGTCTTGATATAGGAATAATTATGTTGTGCATATTGACTGTGGTGGTGACGGGAGGCTTTGTGGCCAATTATGTTGTCAAGGACTCCTGGCTTAGGCCCTTTAAAAGAGTTAAAGCCAGTTTTAACTATTAAACTTTAAGACATTGCTGTAGGATTTATTTTTAACTTTATTCTGTAGCTATCTGGAAAATATCAATAATAAGAAAAACATGACCTTTAACCCTACTACTCAGAGCTAGCCGTTATTATTACAGTCTTTTGGCATCTCGGTATAATGCCTGTCAAGTTCCTGCGATGTTTTCCATTGAGTTTATATCACATAAACAGTTTTTTAAAATAAATTATAATCCTTAATATTCTCCCAATGTGTGTCGAAATTTGAAACCCACTGAATAACAGTCCTGATGGTTATTGGCAACGAGTTGGATCACCGTATTTCTGTACAGCATCAGGCCAGCCTTGTTCTGTGTGACCGAATCCTGTGCCTTCTTTCCTGTCCCCCCAGCCGCCCTTTCAGGCTGCAGCCAAGATTTTTTAATGACCATGTCACTCTCCTGGCTCAACTCCATTGGTAAGGATGGAGGTCCATGTCTGTCATAGCAGGCACCTCTGCGATCTTTTTTTTTTTTTAAATAGATTGTCATTAAAATTTATCCAAAATTACACAAAATTACAGACCATAATACATTGTGCCTTTTGCTTCTAACAATGAGCAGTGTAAACAACCACATGGATGCAGCATTAAGTCACAACTACATAAAGTTACTGTAGGACGTAGTGTACATGTTACTGTTTTGAGTTTGGGTTATTAGATTCTTGTACTTAAGATATCATTGTTCCTCTGGGTTCCCATCCCCCTCTCCCTTGTGCTCTTCTTGTTCCCTTGGACCCTTTGTCTACTGGCTTAGATCTGACCCTTTGCCTTTTTGTATGCATTGTTTAACATTTTCTTTTGTTTGTATTTTACCTCGTTCAAATGAGGGATACCATACACTATTCAAGCTTGCGAGTCTGGTTTATTTCACTCAACATTATATTTTCCAGGTCTACCCATTTCCCTATAAATGACTCTAATTTCTACTTCTTTATAGCTGAATAGTATTCCATTATATAGAGATACCACATTTTGTTTATTTAGTTGTCTGTTGATGGGTATACAGGCTGCTTCCAGAATGTAGCTATTACAAATTGTGCTGCTATAAACATTGGTTTGCAGGTTTTGCTGTAGTTTGATGTGTTTAGTTCTTCGAGGAAGATACCTAGGAAGGGAATGGCTTATTCTACTTTCGTATGGAATTTCTACTTTCAGGCTTCTGAGAAATCTCCATACTGATTTCCATATTTGTCGTACTAGTCTGCAAATGGGCCAGAGAAATGAACAGATACTTCACAGTGGAAGAAATACAAATGGCCAACAAATATATGACGAAAATGTTCAACATCGATGGCTATTAGAGAAATGCAACTTAAAACAATTCTAAGATTCCACCTCACCTCAGAAAGAATGATAATCATTAGGAAGTCAAACAGTAACAAATGCTGGTGTGGCTGTGGTGAAAAGGGAGCCCTCCTACACTGTTGGTGGGAGTACAATCTTTCTCTTGCCTTTTTCTTCTCATTGTCTACTTTTTCCAAAACTACTTGAAATTCCCAGGATATTGCGCACCCTTTGCACCTCCATACATTTTCATTTCTTCCCTCTGCTAAGAATTTCCTTTCTCTTCTTGTCATCTCACCCCACACCCCTGGTACTGAGGATTGAACTCAGGGCCTTCACATCAAGCTACATCTCCAGCCCTCTTTAACTTTTTATGTTGAGACAGGATCTTGCTAAGTTGCCTATGTTGGGTTTGAACTTGCAGTCCTCCTGCCTCAGCTTTCCAGAGAGCTGGGATTATGGGTGTGTGCTACTGCAGGTTTCATTCTGCAGTACTCATCCGAAATGACATTTCCTCCTGGTAGGCTTCATTCGAAGCCACATTTTCTTTCCTTTTAATGTACCTAGCACTTTCCATAAATCTTGCTATAGAACCTGTTACAAGGTATTGTAGTGGACACTTTTCATATTTTTCTTTCTTACTAGACTGTTATTTAAATGTGTTGCTAGGTGTTCTAGAAATTGGGAATAAAAATGAAGAGGAACTTTAGGAATTTGTAGTCTAGTGGAGAACTCATAGATTTAGTAAGTGAGTGGGCGATGGTGATACAGAATATGACAAAGAGTTGTAAGAATATACCTGAACGACTCCTTAAAGTGGAATTGTAACTGGCAGTATTTGTACAGGGCTTCAAAGTTAACCAAGTGTGTTTGTTTACAGATGGCAGTAGACCTGAGTTACAGCTTGTCACAGATGTCCTCCATAGTTTTGTTGAAATTTCCTGATCTCTACCTGCAAGAAGAGCCCCGGGACTTTGTCTCAGGGGTACCCGTCATCCCTGGTATGAGGCCATTCCTTTCCCACCCCATCCTTCCTGTTCTAGCACAGCAGCTGGGTTGGAATTTAGCTGTTTGGTTTTATAAATAACTCTGGAGAACTGGAATACAAATGTCTCAGTAATACCGTGACTTGAGTTTGTGTGTTATGCCTTGTTATTTTTATACCTCTTCATGGAAACTTCGAATAATTCTTTGCTTATCATAGGTACTTAGCATTGTGATTGTGTTTGAATTTTATCCAGCCATTAGCTGCTTTTACTGATTTTTAACAGTTTTAGGCTAATTTCTTATTTTCTTAAATAATAAAGAGGCTCCTAACATTAATTTTACTTATAAACAATGCATTCCCGTAATATTTAATTGGCTCTTCAACTCTCATGAAAGCGATTCAACTAGAAATAAAATTCCTTATCGACAATCAATAGAAATACAAAATCTCTGTATTAACAAGAACACACACTGTAGCTAGAAACTGAAGTATTTTTTCTTCATATAAAGTGGGAGTATTTTTCAGAATTCTGGGAAATGTCAAAGTAATTTTGGCTGTAGTCATACTGCATTTAATGCTATTGAGAATATTGCTAACATTAACAAAAATATTCTCTAATTTCCTCAGTTATTGCTACTGGTGATGAGGGATATAGACTTGGCATGCTTTCATGCTTTGTGCATTATCATTATACGCTTCTGATTTCGCATGTCAGAAACAATATTTTTGTTAAGACAGCTGAGAACATTTTAGTTAGGGGCAGAGGTCAGGCTCTGATTATTTGTATACCAGCGATATACAGAATACGGTAAATGTATATGAGTAAAAACAAGTAGAACTTTTTACATGAGTATTATGTAGTATTTATACATTTTTTGAGTTTTTTCTTTTTGTTTTTTTAATCAGCGTACAGTGGCTTGGGGCTGACGACAGGCTTATTTCTGTATTGATTATTTTATTTTGTTATTTTCTGTGACCGTTGGCAACACTCATCTTGCGGATTTAAACGATCGTTCACTGGAGAGCTTGGGCAAGAGAACTGGCTGGATCAACACGTCTATCTTCACTGTGGAAAACCAATTTGAAGCTCATCTTTACTGATGGTAAGTCAGTGTTATCTTCATACATGAACGAACACATTATCATTTTATGTTTGTAGTGTTATCAAACAGCAATTTGGTTTAAATTTTGTTTTATGAGACATTACTGGGATGTTGAACTGTGATGCTTCACTACTGGGGTCCAAAGGCTAGCACAGAAATCATCCTAACAGTGAAAAAGAATGGAAGTAATGGTTTGTTGTTTCTGAATATACTTAAAAGCAGAATTTTTTTTTTTTGGAGATGGGTCTCACTATGCTGCCTAGATGGGCCTCAAACTTCTGGGCTCCAGCAACCCTCCTGCCTCAGCCTCTTGAGGCATTAAGAATACAGGTGCACGCCACCAAACCAGCTAAAAGTTGGTTCCATGTAACGTGCTGATGGATAATTCATGACACTTATTTGAGTGAGTGTTAACTAGGAAAAGAATCACATATTGATTACATATGATTACACATGTTTAGCAATAATAAAATATATTATTGATTTCAGGACTTTCAGGATAAGGGCAATATCATGTGCAGACTGTCTTCCACTTTCAAATACAATTATTTGGTAATTCAACTGGCATCCGTTGGAGTGCTTGTCACAGACTGCTGTTACACAGATATGGTGGATGACTCCATATGTTTGATACTATTACAAGGATCAGGGTTATTTACATAGCAATTCATAGTTCAGGTGAATATAATTTAATGCATATTTAATAATCATAGCTTCATTTTGCTGTACTAATTACATTTGTGATTTGACCTGGTCTTTCTTACCTAACCATGAAGTATGTGCATATATGAGTATGTATGTGTGTGTGTATGTGTGTGTGTGTGTATATATATATATATATATATATGTGAGAATAACTTGATACAAGTACTGGTGTTACTTTGGTCTTCTTTGTTCTAATTGCTTTCACTCGACTTCTCATAATCATCAGGTTACAAAATAAATTTTTCGTATAGTCTTGCTTTGCCAGTGTTCTGTTTTTCCAAACATAAATTTTATTCATAAAGAGTGCATGGTTGCTTAGGTTTATACCATGATATTATGGGATATGTATAGATAATAAAACGATTACTAGAGAGAAGTAAATTAATATGTATATGTGTGTACTCACAAAATTACTTTTGTGTTGCAAGAACAGCCAAGATCTACTTATATAACAGAAATCTGAAATGCAACACACTTTTATAAAGTATAGTCCTAATATTGTACATTAGGTCTCTACACTTGTTCATCCTATATATCTACTACGTTATGTCCCCAACACTCATTACCGTAGTCTTATTCTCTAACTCTGTGTAGTTGACATTTTTGAAAAAGATTCCCCATATATGTGAGATCATGCACTATTTTTCTTCTGTGTCTGCCTTGTTTCACTTAGTATAGTATCTTCTAGGTCCATCCTTATTGCAGCAAATGGCAGGATCTTCTTTTAAAGCTGAATGATATCCATTCATAGACATATTCATATATATCCCATGTTTCTTTATCCATTTGTTCGATAATGAACACTTAGATTGTGTCTGCATCTTGGCTATTGTGAGCAATAATATAATGCACATGAGATTATAGACACCTTTCTGAGGTGGTGGGTTCATCAGCTTTGAGTATACCAGAAGGAGGTTTCCTGAATTTTATATAGCTCTTTTCAATTTCTTTAGAAATTTCCACACAGTTTTCATAATAATTATTCATCTCTTCTTTTAAAAAATTCCTATCTTTTAGTTTTTCTTCTTTTGTAGTGTAAACAAATCTTGTGGTCAAAGGTTTGTAGAACAGATGCTTACGGAAGTCCGCCCTGCTTTTAGATATGAAGATGTGCATGTAGACATTACACGATTATAACTAGCCCCACTGCCTGTACTAAATGTTTCTGAAGGGGTAATGAAGTGAAAAAAGAATAATATGAACAAAGATTTGGAAAGAAATTTCTGTTTGGAGAAAAGTTTGTGTTTGAACAATTTTCTTTTCCTCACTGAAGGATTTTAGCATAACAATTATAAACATACATGCTCCAAACACCAGCACACCGAACTTCACAAAACAAGCACTATGGTTCATAAAAGATCAGATAAACATTGACACAATTATGGTGGGGGACCTCAGTACCCCACTGTCACAAAATGTACAAATCAGGTAGACAAAAAAATCAACAAAGAAATATCAGAGTTGAACCAACCTTTGAACAAATGGACTTGAGAGACTCAAAATATAAATAAAGAGCAAAATAAAAGGTAATGGGAGATAGTGAGGCAGGTCTTTTGCAAAAGGGAGGGGGACCAAGAGAAGGAGGGAGGGAAGAGGGAGGAGAAGGGAAGGGAATAAAAAAAGAATTAAGATGTGTTATGTACAGGTACCAACAACTCAGGAGAAGTGTAATTATGTACTGCAAACCTGTACTATAAAAAATGATCTCAGTATTTCTGTAGTAAGATAGGACTCTCCTATCTTACGTATGTATCTTATGTTTGTAATTGTTATGTATAACTTGACACATTTTTCCAAATATTGTTTGTTAAAAACATTTTTTAGATGATTTGACCCAGTATTATTATTATCACCATTTTCCCAATGACTCTACACTGAATCTTTCAGTGGTACTAGGCTTTAGATACTTCTTTAATAATATAATGCAGGTAAATCAGAAAATATTTAATGTATAATTTAGAGTTTCTAATATCTAGCATAATTCTACTATATTACAATAATAAAATTTCATTGTTGAGCAATATTTGCCGAGTTTTATTCTAAGTTCTTTCTATATCTCATTCTATCCACACACTTGTTATGTACTATAGAAACAATTACCCACTGTTTATAGATGAGGAAACTGAACTTGACGGGATTAATTACATAAGGTCAGTAGCCAGCCTAGAATTCAAACTGAACTATTTTTAACCTCCAACCTCCTGCTTGTATGTGCTGTGTTGAGCTGCATGAAGCTTTTTTCCCCCCTCAGTGGTGGGGGTTGAACCCAGGACCTTGAGCATACTAGACAAACACTCTGTTACGGATCTACACTGCCAGCCCATTTGCAGCTCTTTGAATGTGACTACAGATGGGTTGCTTCTCTCTTGAAGCCTAGTCTAGCTAGTTTAAAATGACTTTGTACTAAAAAACTTTTGATTGTGGTATACCAAAAAGTGTCCAAGCCAAAATATTTGCTTTTTCGACATTGTGGTGACATACATAACTTTTGACAGTCTGTTGGTATACTAGGTACTATACTTATAGTTGTGTATGTATACATACGCACATGTCACACATGTAAATTCTTTAAATTGAATCTTGGTGGTGCCTCTTTGGGAAACTTAGCTGGTGTACCTCTTCGAGTAGTAGAATTGCTGTTTGATTCTTGTTTCCTAGAGGCTGAAATCTTGGTTCTAGGGGATTACTTACATATAAATATTAAGCGGGGCATCTAAAATGGTAGTGTTAGTTGTCTCACAAAATGTGAAACATTACTTTGACCATTGTTGAGGAAAAAAATGTATCAATATTTTGACTTTATAGAATCCTATGTTTCTGTGATTTTTATATTCAGAATCCTTTAATGACTTCCTTGCTTATGAAGTATAGATATTATTATGCTTAGTCTACACACAAGGTCTTCTGTTATTGGGTTACTGTAGACAGCTTCAGACTTACTCTGGCAGCCAACATCACAGAAAGCCTTACACATAAATTCCATTTAAACCAAATGGCGTATAGTCCTGTTACCATGGTAAGCTGCTTTGCATTTTTGTCCTCATTTATATTTTCCTTCTGACCATTTTGGTTTTTATTCTTTGCTCTCCTGATAAGCACTAAGTTTTCATTTGAGATTCAGCTTTGTTAACTCTTTGAAGCCTTTCTTGGCAACTGACCTCTATCACTGATTCTTTCCAGTACACAAGTCTACTCTAGAGCCTGTATCTTATTGCTTTTATTTGTTTGTGTGCCTCTTTGTTACTAGTTTATAGATATTTTAAGGACAAATGCAGCTAAGTATGGTGGTACATGCCTGTAATCCCAGCACTGATAGGAGAAGAGCAAGTCTAGTCTAGCTTGGGCGACTCTGTGACTTAGCAAGACTCTGTCTCAAAATAAAAAATGAAAAGGGGCAGCTCAGAGCAAGGGATTTGGGTTCAATCCCAAGACCCCCTCCCCACATTTTCGTGTCCCTAGTTTTTAGCAAAGTCTTTGGCTCCAGAGTGAATGCTTAATAAACACTTGTTGAATGAATGAATAGTTAGTCTCTCTAGGAAATAAAAGGTGATTTTGGCAGTTGGTGTGGTAGTGCAGATAAAGTGAATTCTGTGGTGGAGTACTTCTACAATAACTTATAATGTGCAAAAGCATATCTTTCTCAGGTCTTATACTATAATCATATGTTTCTTGGAGTCAAGTACAGTGTGTGTCCAGAGTTTTGTTACCTTGATCAACCAGACATTTGCTATGTGAACTTTCTTCACAAAATTGAGATAGTTGATTTTTTTCATAAATATTAGATTTCAGTAATGAATACAATAGATCACAACTCTATTATTTTCCTTAAGGTTATCCACTTTTAGGTATTCTTTACCTAAAAGTTATAGGAAGGAAATAAATAGGTGAGCCCATTTGTTATCACATTGAAAATTTCAGTAATTTAAAAACTTTAGTTCTTATGCCACACAATCTTGATTCAAAGTTTATGAAGGCAAGTATTACTAGAATGACACATTTTTACATGGTTCAGTCATTTTATATTTTGTAAAACACTCATTTATCAAATTAGCCTTTAGTAATCTGCCAAGCTTTAAATTGGTTTTTATATTTTGTCTGTTTATAATTTAATAATATTATAATAATTAGAGGTTAAATGTGCTTTCACCATCAGTTTACATTGTAGTTTCATCTGAGGAAATATTATGCAATGAAGATATTAAAAGGAAGGTTAAGGTTTCTGATATCAACTAGATTCTGTTAAAGAACTCTGGTTTTAGTTCATATAGAAGTTACTTAAGAAGATACATTGAATTAAAATGAGCTATGTCAAATAGCATTTTCAATAAATACTTTATGGAAAATGGGGAGAGAGTTCATGATTAAAAGGAATAAAATTTTCCTTGTTTAAATTATAAGTAGTAAGACTTAATTTTGTTGAAGGACATTACATACTCTGATCATTCAATTTGTACATTCTATAGCCTATTTAATAGTCAAAAAGTTCTAAGTAAATATGAGTGATTTAATTTCTTCTGCTGAGAAACAGTGATCAAAAATGGCAATAAAAGTCATGTAATGAAATAAGAATACTTTTTAAAAAAAAGCCCAGGATTTTACTGTGGTCCATTATTCATTCAATTTCTGGCAGCCTTGATGATTACAAATCACTTGATTGACTAGACATTTTCAAAGTGAGTTATGAATCAGGTTCATTTTTCCTGGTTGATAGTTGGCACACGGTATAACTCTTCCACTTTGTGATATATAAGATTCTTAAACAGTAGTAAGAAAAATAATCAATGCTTTCTTTCAGGAAACACAACTTGCCTTTTCATAAAAGGCAGTGCAGTTGCTAACATTTTAACAACACATTGTAATTTCTATCTTTGGATTTCAGTGTGGAATGCATAGTGATAACATTATTTTTCAGGGTAAAATACTCTTTAGAATGAGTTTCTAAGAGGCATACAACTTGCATCGATACCGGTTCTATAGGCTGCTTGGAAAGTTACTTGAGGCTAGGTGATTTAAAAATGTTATATTTTCTTTCCTTAGTATTAAAAATATATGATGAGGGACTTATACATTTTAAGAACATTTTTCTCTAGAGAAAATATAGTTTGCCCTAAATGCCTTATTTATAATGAGGTCCTGGTGTTGCCAAGTTAAAATGTGGAGCATTCTAATGGCTCCTAATAGGAAGGGTCGCTTTTTTGGGTAGAGAAAAAAAAATCCATAGTGACCCACATTTTGAGTCTTTCCATTTGTAAAACCGAATCACGGGGACCAACTCTGTTTTCAATTGTGTCCTGCTCTCTTTTGGCTGAATAAGATTTCCCCATGTGCCACTGCTGACTGAGTGACAGAGACTTCTTTTGGAGCAGTTACACTTTCTTTAATCCTATTCACCCAAGCAACTGAAAACAAAATGGGTCCACAGGCTCTGATTCGTCAACAAGTTCTGGGGCTGTGGATGTAGCTCAGGGGTAGAGCACTTACCTTGTATTAAGTGTGTGAGGCCCTGAGTTCAGCCACACCGCCACTACCACCACAATAAAAAAAAAAAAAGAGAGAAAAAAACAAAAAGAAAAAAAGAAAGACTACAAGGAAAGAGAAGAAGCACATTTATGTGTGCGTGTGTGCGTGTGTGTGTGATAGCTAAAATTTTTTCGACTTACTAGAGTTGGAGAGTTTTGCCTCTGTTTTGCTTTGAAACTTCTGTTGTTTTAAGACTTTGATCTGTTCTGTTTCGATTTTTGTGTATGGTATGAAATAAGGGTCTAACTTCATCTTCTGGACTGTGGATATCCACTTCCCCTGGAAGCATTTGGTAAGCAGCCTGTCATTTCTCCACTGAATTTCTGGGGCAGCTTCGTGGAAAATGAGCTGACCACAATGTCAGGATTTATTTCTGTGCTCTCAGTTGTATTTCAACGATCTATTTATCTTTCTGCCTATTTCACATTGTGTTGAGAACTGCAGCTTTATATTAATTTTTGAAATTGGGAAATTTAAGTGTCCAGTTTTGTTTTTTTCAAAATTGGTTTTTTTATTTAGTTTTATTTACCAAGAACATGTATTGTTACACTGTACACATAGTGAGCACATTCATCATAGTTAATTTGTACCTGTACATAATACATCTTGTTTTCCCCCTTCTTCCCAACCCCTCTTTTCTACTCCCCCTCCCTTCCCTATTTACAGTAGCTTTATTTACATTTTTCTGCTTTTTCCCTTTTTCCCGTTCTTTTCTTTTTCCTTTCCTTCTTTTCCCCCTCCTCACTTTCTCTTTCTCCTCCCTATTGAGTATTATTTTTCTTTTACATAGTATCTATTATACCGTTTTGTCCTTATTTAATTTTAGGTCTTTTGCAATTCCATGGAGATTTTGGTATCATCTTGTCAAATTCTGCCAAAAGTCTGCTGAGATTTTGGTGGAATCAATGAGCCAATCAGGGGAAAGCGCTCTTCATAACAATATCAACTTTCTGCTCCATGAACTTGGTGTCTGACTTTCTTTTAAAGGTAATCTGTCTTTTTTCTACCCTTAAGGTTGCCTTTAAAAACTTTCTCTTTGCTTTTGGTTTTAAACGAGTTTACAATTCGTCTTTGGGTATAGATTTTCTCTTATTTATACTGCTTGAGAATTTGATGTTTCTTGAATATGTGAATGGGTGTCTTTCATCAGTTCTGAAAATTTTATTTATTCAAATATTGGTTTTCATCAAATGTAAAATACTATCAATTATAAGATGTACTGTTTGCACCATTTATGTAGTACTAAAAGAAAATATTACAAATGTCTCAATAATATTACTCTGGATATTACTATTGATTCTGTGTGTGTGTGTGTGTGTGTGTGTGTGTGCACATGGTGGTTGCTGAGATTGGACCCTGGGCCTTGAGTTACCATTGAGCTATATATATACCTAACCCAGTAATAATACTGTGTAATGTATGAATTTGTCAAGAATTTGGTAAATAATTCCTCAGTTGCATTGCTTGACACATAATCTTTTATATGTACCTCTATAAGGAAGAATAACACATTTATTTTTTCTTATTTTTTAATCTTGATGATTTTATTTATTTTGAACCAAGAAGATTTATTGCTACATTTTAAATGTACATAACGATCACTTATCATGGTTAATTTGTACCTGTACATGATATATCTTGTTTTTTTCCCTCTTCTCCACCCCCCTTCAACTCCTCTTCCCCTCCTTACTTACAACAGCTTTATTTACATTTTTCCATTTTTTTCTCTTTTTCTTTTAACCTTCCTTTGCCTCCTCCCTAGTTCTCCTTCTCATTTGAATATTTTCTTTCTTTTTCACAATAACTATTACACATTTTTGTCCTTGTTTACACTCATGGTTTCTCATACTAGAGAAACAATGCAGTATGTATTCATGTGTGTCTGATTTATTTCACTTAAGAGTATGAAGGTCCTGTAAGTATTTAGTTGTTTGCTTTGCAAGAATCTAATGATCACTCAATTGTGGCCATTATTTCAGTTATTTACTATTGCTTCACTACTGTCAGACAGTGTGTTCCTCTGCATTCACTTATAACAAACTTTTCTGGAGTAGAGTACACATCACAATAACTACTATGGTTTGAATGTGTCCCCTAGAGTTTATGTGTTGGAAACTTAGTCCCCAAGGCAACAGTATTGTGAGCGGGATCCTTAAAACGTGATGAGGTCACCAGGGTTCTGCTGCCATGAATGGACTAGTGTCATTACCTTGGGAGTGGGTTAGGTATAGAGACTGGGCCTTTCACACAAGCAGGTCCACCTTGCCTTGCTCTCTCTCTTGCTGTCTTCCCCTCCTACGTACTGCCCTGGAGTGACATGTTAGAAGGTTCTTGCCAGATGCAGAACTCTTGACCTTGGACTTCCCAGCCTCCAGAACTGTAGAAAATACATTTCTTTGCTTTATAAATTATGTGGTCAGTAATGTTCCATTATAGCAACAAAATGGACAAACACAGTAAATTCTCAATGTTAATACATAGTTTTTGAAGACATTTTAAACAGTAATTAAATTTAACCTATTTATTACCACCAGGGCATATAAGTCAACTGAAATGATGACAACATAAATAGCACAAATGCAATTCGACTGTTGCCTGGCCAATAGTAATTGTAAGAAATCACCAATTTTGAGTTGCATCGTGATTTCAGAGGTGTTAAAAAGGTTTATAGATTACCACTGATGAAATAAGGGATTGCTACTGCCCATATCCTTTTTGTTTTGTCTTTCCTACTGGAATGGAGAGTAAACATATATTAGATTTTTTTCAGCCTCCCCTGCATGCTGGTTCCTTTTTATTTTCTGAATAGTTTCGTCTGAGTTATGTTCCAATTTTTTCTTTTTTTGTGTCTGATCGTCTCTAAAGCAATACATTGGCTTTAAATTTAAGTGACTGTATTTTTCATTTCTGGAAATTCATTTGGCTGTTTTTCAAATTGTGTTTTCACTTTTTAAAGTTTTCTATACTTGCAGATACTTTCAAATTACTATATATTTAAAAATATGTAGTAAGCATAGTTTTATGATCTGTACCTGAAAACTCTAATATCTGAAGTTTTAACAGGTCTTTTTCAATTGTCTTTTACTTATTCAGAGACTTGCCCATGGTGCTTTCGTGCTTATACCCTGCAAACATGCACTAATGCAGAAAAGATCAGAGTTATGGTTTCTGTTGAGGGAGACAGGAAGATCGTGGCTTAACATGCTATTCTTAGGAGGAAAAAGGTCATGAGAACTCATTAAATCCAATGGAGATACAGGGAAGCCTCAGGCACTTTTTGGTAGCTGTGTTTATCACATGGGAAGAGGCAGGCTCAGAAGACAACATGAAAACCAAGAGATCAGCACCCACCATCCTTACCTCCCGTGCTCCCCTAGCTCAGTGTGATGAGCCCCTCGATGGTAAGAGGTACTAAGTGTGCATCCAAGCAGTTCAAATATTTATTACTTCAGTCAGAATTAACTGAGGTACAGTGATAGCACAGATCTGGAGAGGGAGGGCAGGAATGCCAGTGGACACTTTGGAGGTCTAGGAGAGCTTGGGGTGGGAGAAATGATATGAACACTGACAACAGAATGTGTTTCGAAGCATTTGTTAAACTGAAAACCCATTTCCTTTGATTAAACAAGAAGTATGTGTGTCACTATAAGTACTGATGTACTTGCACAACAGAATAAAGCGACTGTCTTCTGAGATTAGTGTTCTCAGGTTATTTCTCAGAATCTCTTGTCTTCAAAAATTGTTTTTAAAACTTTGATTAGTACATATTTACAGTACACAATGATTACATCTATTCCGGGGAATTGGTACATGCACATAACACATCTTAATTTCTGTTATGTCCCCTTCCCCTTCCTTGCTTCCCCCTCCCTCCATCTCTCAGTCTTCTCTTTTGTAAAAACCTATCTTTCTGTTCCCTATTATCATTTATTTTACTCTTTACTTATACTTTGGGTTTCTCATATAAGAGAAACCATGCCATATTTAAACTAGTGTGTCTGATTTATTTCACTTAACGCTGTGGTCTCAAGGTGCATCCATTTTCCTATAAATGACTCAACTTTATCTTCCTTTATAGCACAGTAGATACCTAGAAAAGGGATAACTTCCCCAGAATCTCTCAATTCCAACTGTACCACGATAATTTTATTGTTTTTTTCCAGTGGGCAAAAATACCTATTTTTGCATGTTACTAAATTCTTTTTTTTTTTTAACTACGAAATTCTTTTTCTTTTTCTTTTTTTTTTTTTTTTTTTTTTTTTTTTTTTTTTTTTTTTTTTTTTTTTTTTTTTTTTTTTTTTTTTTTTTTTTTTTTTTTTTTTTTTTTTTTTTTTTTTTTTTTTTTTTTTTTTTTTTTTTT